>LKBB01000076.1:55739-77921 GCA_001513885.1 Thielaviopsis musarum
AAAAAAAAAAAAAAAGGAACAGGATTGAAATCCGCCCCGCTGTATGAACCCCACAAGCACCACAAAAACTGACTACTTCATACAAGTACACGCCTTTTGGTAGTTGAAAAAAAAAGGAAAAACAAATAAAGGTACGAAGATGAAAACTCTGCGTTTGTGACAATAGGAATAGAAAAAAAAAGGAAAAAAAAAGAAACGTAAATTCCTTCTTTTACAATAAACCTTCTTCGTCTCTTTTTCCTTTTTTTTTATTTTTATTTTAATTTTATCATTATTATATTATATCTATTTTTTTATTAAATATTTTTTTTTATAGTATGCTGGACATGTCTTTTGGAATAAATGGGTAGCATTGAATTAGGATTCTGTAAATCTTATTCATTTTATGTAATTCGAATTTTCTTTTTCTCTGTCTTTCTGAGTTTCTTCGGCTTTAGCAAGCTGCCGTTGGAATTCTTTTTCTTACAGGCATAAAAGACACCTAGAATCCCCTTTGAGTTCTTTACAGCAAAGCCCGCCCCTCTCGTTTCTCAAAACTAGCACTTGCCTTGCCTTTTGCTTTGTTTGTGCCTTTTAGTTTTTTTTTCTTTTCTTTTTTTTTCTTTTTTTCTTTTTTTTGTCGGCCAATTTTTTCTTTTGTGGTTTTCCTTTATTTTCTTTTTCTCTCCCTACTATTCCACCCCCTCCTGAGTGAAAGAAAGGTCATTGGTACCACTTACTGAATCATACTTCTTTTTAATTTTTTTTTTGTCTTCTCTCTTCTTTTTCGGCACATCATTTCATCGATATTTTTTTTTTTTGGAGAACAGCAAGGAATTCTCTGTGCGTTTTTCTCTTCGCAGCTAGAAAGCGAAATCAGGCATAACTGCAAGACGTCACTAACAAAATCCGAGACAATTTTGCCCTGCTCCTAGTACATTGATAGTAGCAAATAGCTCGCTTTTTTGTTTTTGTTTTTGGCTAAGGTGTCAGTCGCGTTGTTGCTATCACTCAAGCCCATTATATTCATTACACATAAAACGCCTTGTTTCTTGCTGCACATACTAGAAGCGTGTTTGTTTAGCAAGGCCTTTTTTATTTATCCTTTTGTACAAGAGTACTTATTACACAGGCACACAACAACCACCAGAAAACGGTGCTTTATTTGTTCTTTTTTGGTCACTTTTCCGACCGTCTTTTTATTTTTGCCTGATTGTCAAGCTTGCTTGGCTTGTCTTTTCTCTTTCTTCTTTTTATCTCGATTTTATTCTTTTTTTTTCTCCTGCAGCTGTTCTGCGGTGGGTTACACATTGGAAAATGGCAGAACCCAACAGAGATCCGTATCCTCCTCACCATCAACAGCACCCGTACTATGGAGATGGCCGGTATCAGCAGCAACAGCAACCGCAGCAACAAGGCTATTATCAAACCTATCCCAATTCCGGTCAATATCAGCCGCAGCAGAATCACCAGCATTATCAGCAGCAGCAACAGCGCCAACAACAGCAGCAGCGCCAACAGGAGCAACAGCAGCAGCAGCAGCAGCAACAGCAGCAGCAACAAGCACACTACCAGCAGCAGCCAATGAGCGGCTCGTATGCGCCTCAGAATCCATACTACGCTTCTTCGCCCACTGGAGCTAGCCCGACTCAGGGGCGTCTTCCTTCACATGGGCACTCGCACTCTTTTTCTTATTCTGGCCCCCACTATTCGCCGCATTCTTCTGCTGTGGCGTCTTCTTCTGCTCCGACCAGGCCCCTGTATTCCCAGCCTGCCCACACTCAGCCCCACCAAGCTACAGCGCCTGTAGCTTATCAGGCGAGCCCTGGTTCCAGTGGTGCCTACCGTCATTCCCACTTGCATTCTCGCTCCCAATCGCAGTCTCAGTCTCAGTCACAGCAACAGCACCAACAGCACCAACAGCACCAGCACCAGCACCAGCACCAGCAGCAACAGCACAGGCAGCACCAGCAGCAACAGGCCCACTCTAATTCTTATTCTCGTCCTCATTCTCCTGCACAAGCAGCACAACCTACTGGTCCTGTTTCTTCTGCTCCTGCCTCGTCCTACAACGCCCACGCAAACTTTGCACGCCAGCAAAATTCTGCGGCACCGAATTCTGCGCCAAATCCAGCCGCCCCAGTTTCTCGCCCCTCTTCTAGCTCTATTCCTTCTGGTTCTATTCCTGTTTCTGGCGCGTCGTCCTATAGTTACGCTGCTTCTGGTCAATCGCATTCGCACCCACGTTCTCACTCTCACGCATCCGCTCTCGGTCACAGCCACGGTCACGGCCACTCTCTTTCGCATCCGCACCCACAATCTCAGCCTCGCCACTCGCAGCCTCACGCTCAGGCACCGTCACAATATTCCCAGGCACATCAATATCAACAGCAGCAGCAGCAGCAGCAGTATCAGCACCAAGCCCAAACTCAACAGTCACTGCCGCCGCCCCATCACGCCCGCCACTACTCGGCTCCATACGATCAGCTGCCTTCTCAACAGCGCCACATTCAAGAATCGCAGTTGTCGCAGCAATACCCGTATCCGCAGCCACACCCGTCGCAGCACCAGCAGCCAGCGCCTCTTCCCGCCGTTGCTGTTTCGTCGCCGCCTGTTGCTAAACTCAACCTGCAGTCCGAGCCGCACCCGTCAGCCCAGAAAGCTCTCGCCTCGCAAGCTCAGGTCCAGGCTCAAGCACAACTACAGGCCCAAATCCAAGCCCAAGCTCAAGGCCAAAGTCAAGTGCTTTCTGGCCAACAGCCATTGCCCAAGGCGACTACTGCACCTACTACCACTACTACCGTTTCCGCTCCCTCAGTTGACGCCGAAATGCCTCCACGCCGAGCTGCTGCCGCCGCCGCCGTTGCTGCTATCCATTCCTACAGCCAGTCTGGATCCTATCAGCAGCCTGCCGAGTCGCAGTCGAAGTCACAGCCCCAGCAGAAGTACATGCCCGAGCCCGAGTCAGAGCCGGAGCAAGAGCAGGAGCAAGAGCAAGAGCAGGAGCAGGAGCCGGAGCCGGAAGCCGAGCACGAGCCGGAGACCGAGCATAAGCACGAGTCCGAAAACGAGCCAGAGGTTGAAATGTCGGGTATGTCGGATTCCATGCCTGCCGCCGCCGTCGCCTCATTACCGCCCCTCACACCCGCCCCCGTCAAGACCAAGTTTCCCACTGCCCGCATCAAGCGCATCATGCAGGCCGACGAGGAAGTCGGCAAGGTGGCTCAGCAGGCGCCCATTGCAGTCGGCAAAGCACTGGAGCTCTTTATGATTGGCCTTGTGATGAAGAGCGCTGAAGTGGCGCGCCAGCGCGGCCAGAAGCGAATCAGCACGGCCATGATGAAGCAGGTTATCGAGACGGATGAGCAATGGGATTTCCTGCGCGATATTAGCGGGAAAATTGACACGGAAGAGAAGCCGTCGCGCGCGGGCAGAGCCCCCAAGCATCACCATGAGTCGACAGATAGCGAAGACGAGAATCCAGAGCCCAAGAAGAAGGGCCGTGGCCGAAAGAAGAAGGTGGCTGTCTAAGCCTTGCGGTTTTTTTTTTTCCCTTTTTTTTTCCTGGTCTCTGTTGGCCTTGTGGTTGGTCTGATGGATGTAGAGTTATGCTTTCCATCAGAGAGATACATTGGCCCTTTTTCTTCACACACACTCTATCTATCTCTCTCTCTCCCTGTGTTTCTTCACACTCTCACCCCCTGTGTTTCTTTCCTCTCTTTCTCACACAATTTTCTTTTTTCATTTCACGAAGTAATGGATGGCGTTGGGTAGGCTTCCTTTTTATTGTTATCTCTTGTTTCGGTATTTCTAGCGTGGCGGCCTTGGTCTGCTTTGCTGTTTTATTCCCCTTTTTTCATTTATTCCTCATTCTTTATTGATACCGGTATCTCCTCTATTTCTTTTTGCTGTTTTTATTTGTTAGTGATGGAGGAAGCAAAAGGTGTATGGATTTGTGGTGGTTGTGTAGTAAACATGATAATACGTTGATATAATGTGTTCTTTCCTCTACTCTTGGTCTTTGTTCTATTGGCTCTGCGAAGTTTGTCCTAAGCGGAATGAACGGTTCGTTTGTTTAAGGGTATCCGTTTAGCCCCTGATCACGTGAACACCAAAAAGTTGACTTCCATCTCCCCGCTCCCACCCCACAAAATACCAAGGGACCGGCCTGGCCCCCGAGGCTTGATTTTGAGCGGAATTTGTTGGCTGGCTGGCTGAAGGGAAGTCGGTGATATCGGGCAGATGGGGTATTCAGGTTATGGGGCGCTTTTGTGAGTCAATGCCTTCCCGACGATGACGTTTTCATACAAGCGTTGATTTGCTCACGTGAGCTTGGTCAAGGCAATGAATCAGGATAAGCTTTTTTCACGAGTCGGGTTTCACTACTACTCCGTAGTAGTACCGTGCTGTACGGAGTACATTCCATAAGAAACAAGAGGCAAATGACGCGCGGGGAAGGTTGGGAATGCTGAATCATCAGCCGATGGAACGAGTCGGGTTTTCGTATTCTCTATTTTTTTTTTCTTTGCTTATCAAGCTTTCTCGCCAAGTCTATTGCTGTTGTTCTACTCCGTAGAACAATTCATTCGAGAAATCCCTCTGTGGCGAAAAGATGATGATAACAATTCTACTCCGTACTGCGTGCTCCGTAGTACTCTCGTAACAGCGCTGAAACCTTCAGGTGACTACTACTACGTATGAACGCGCAATGGATAACGCAAGTGATGTTGCTTAAAAAAGGAATATCTACAAATACTCGTGAAGATCACCGTCTATACATGAAGCCCATCGGATCTGTAACATATCGTGTGCCGGCTCTGTAACTGGTAGTAAGCTCAAAATAAACATGTTGTTTAAGTGGAAAAACCTCCCACTGACCGAAATATACGACTCGGTAAAGGTGTGGCTCAAAAAAAAGAGTTACTGCTTTGATAAGAAGCCTAAGTATTATGGCTTTGCTTGTTCGGCTTGTTCCATGTAACTCTTCCGCTGAATTTCCTATTTGGGAAGAATACCATTGGAGATGCTACAAGTAAAGCGCCAACAAACGTCTTTTATCGTGGATTTACCAAAGTAATACGTCAAGTAATAGTACTTGTGCAAGTAGGCCATTCGGTGCCTTGAACAGTATATAATGTTTAACAGCCAATTGGCAACGCGGGAAGAGGGGAGGGAGAGGAGAGGGGGCGACTGTGCCATGATTTTGTGGTCTTGAGTTTCACGACCGGTAGCCAGGGCCGGGCCAATTGATATTGATATTGATAGCGATGGGCCCCTTCACCTCCCCACGGAGTCAAGGGCACACACACACAACTTGCAGCCTATCCTATCTATGTTGTGCCCTTGATATTTTCCCTCAGTTTCTTTCTGAGATCCTCCCAGCTGAAATAAATCATATACTACAATGATGAGCGGCCGAGCGCATATTCGGCTCATTCGCGAGGAGATATAGCAATAAGCTCCTGAGCTGCTGAGACCAAGGCAGCTTCACGCATAAGCTCATAAGCCAGAGTTTCATCATGAGCTTAGCGACCAGGGGCGAGAAAACCAATTCTACACCAAACGCATGCGTGCATGCACATACTTACGTACATACTTACTTAAGTACTTAAGTAAGTACGCACGCACCGCACTGCAGCGCAGCGGAGAGAAATGCACTGAAATTTTGTACTTCAAACGGCTAAAGGGCTCACTGTCTCTTTCTCTCGTGTATACTTTGTACTGTAGGCAGAAGCCCTTGTCCGAGTAGGGAAGCTTAGCATCAGGAACAGATACTGTAGAGCAAAGTATAGAGCACGAGGAGCCTATTGGCCGGCAAAGTTAACCAGGGCTCGAGACCCACCCCCCCACTTCCAGCTACGGATAAGGTAGGGATGGATTGTTTCACAGTTGTCTTCTCTGCTGATATATGCCTCCAATGAGCGTCGGATCTTTGCACAAGGAAGAACATAATTTGGGGGCGCTTCCTTTTCTTCTTTTTGTTGACATGCAGCGCCAATATTCGTCGGCGTGGTTATTCCGAGTTGTGTGTTTGCTGTAAATCCAGGTGGCGGATGCGCTTCAGCGGAAAGGAGCGAAGAAAGGTGCATTCGGGCTGGAGACAGCAGTAACCACACAGACGGGTTCTCCTGTTTTATACCCACAGCATACGGAGTACATGGTATTGGGACAGAGCGAAGAAAGATTTAAAATGCATTGTGTGAAAGGAAATATGCTTATACAAGTACTAATACTATCACAATGAGACACAGTTAGCGAAGGCTGACGTAGAGGAGACTATAGACAGGATGAAGCAGAAAGGGATGGAAGAAAATGGTTGGTCATAAAGCAGTGAAGCGCAAGCTGACCTGAGCCAGCAAGGAGAAGAGAGAAGACGAGAAAAAAAAAAGAGCAGTGAAAATAGGGAGGCGGATGAAACAAGTCACGACTTGAATTTGGGGGAAAATTGAGCAAATGGAATACAAACGGCGAAAAGACGACGACGATAATTATATGTGTACTACTACTTAAGTAAGTGAGCAAGTATGTGTGCTTGATGGATGGACCTGCAGCGCAGAATCCGATATTCCCCTCGTTGATGTTGCAATGCTTAAGCTAGATGATTAGCCGGAAACGTAAACAGAGGTAAACAAAAAAATATCACCGCAGAGAGAAAAGCGAAACAAAACCCAAGAAACCCCCCCCCCCAAAAAAACAGGCTGCCAAGGCCACAAAAATGCAAAATTACTCACCCGACGGTGAAGATTTTGCAGCTCTTGCCTCATTGAAGGGCTTTTTTTGACAATGTTCTTGATTCTACTGGCTAGCAGCGGAGGAAAGAGGCTCGGCGGACTCTGTCGTGGTTGCGGTCCTTCTTTTGCTTCTACTTCTAGTAGTTGTATTGCTACAAGTATAAGTACTACTACTTGTACGTGCTACTTACTGAAGTAAATACATAGATTGATGTTGCGCATTGTCGTCGTACTGCTGGTAGTATCATGGCCTATATCAAACGTGTCTTATCCCACCCCGACAGTAACTTGTAAGCTGAGGCTGGCTTGTAATGCAGCTAGCTTATTCAAAAAAGCTTCCCTACCGGGACGGGGACATTTCTGCAACGATTTCCAAATCAAGATAGATAGTATAAAGCATTGCTGGACTAGGTTTGCCTTGCCTTGTCTCGACTTCTTCTGAAGAGCCACGAGCGAACAAAATGTTCCGCAGGCGAGGATCCCTGCATGTGTATGCAAAGCCGTGAAGCTGAATTCAATAAAGCCGTTTGTACGGAGTAGGAAAAATACGGCATAGACCAATTAAACGATGTTCACAAGAGAGATGTAGCGATACATTGGATACATGGCCAGAAAATATTGGCCGGTGGAGTAAAATGGCTGTTTCGGCCCAGACGAGGCTGCAAGCACGTCAAGTAATGGATCAAGTACTACTCCGGAATAGACTAAACTAAGAGCGACTATAGTGGCTTTTACTGGGGCGAGGCTTTTATTTTGCCCCAGCTTCAAAGAGCGAATCAATGGAATTCGTTAATGCCCCCGGCGCTGCAGTTATTTTCACCCACTGGTTTTCCCGCATCGTCTCATCCATCGAAATCCATCGACTCGTACCGCCTTGGACTAAACGCCGCCAATAAAGTCAGTGTTTCTCGATTTCTTTCTTTCTTTTTTTTTTTTTTTTTTTTTTTCCTTTCTTTCTCTTTCTTCTTTCCAGAGCTTTCATTAACATTCCCCTCATAATCTTCCCTACTTTATTATCCCTTTATTATTCCTTAAACTTTTGTTTTCTTTTTTAATCTCTTTATTATATAGCATTTCAGCATTTACCATCATTGTTCTCTATCCACATAAAAATCAATTCCCATTGTGCTAATATCGCGCTCGTTTTTGTCCACCTGGCTCCGCTTCACTACTTAACTGTAGCCTAGCAATCAAACAAGTAGTACTACCAAAAGCTAGTCCTTGACCGACTTCATATCCTCTATTTTCTGCCTGCAGCTGGGATTCTGACACCAACGTCTTGCTTGCTTTCTTTTTTTTTCTTTTTTTCTTTTTTTCTTCTTTTTTGTTATTTTCTTTTCTCACTTTTCGCCCATCAAGTCACGTTAATCGCTAATGACACCTGTATATTGAAGGATATTTTTTCTTTCCTTATTTCCATTCTTCTTTTCTACTCTTCCCCTCTTTGCATTTTTTTTTCTTTTCTCTATTTTCGATTCTTGCTTTTTGTATTTCTTCTTCTTTTCTTTTCTTTTGACTTTGACTCGCCATCCGTTGATCGACCTTGGCCTCTCATTTCAGCTCGAATTGCCGTCCGGTTTCTGTAGCTTGCTTATAATAGCTAAGCTACTCCCCAGAACGCCGAAACAAGCCTTGCCCAGTCGCTTTCGTTCATTACCTCGAGCCGACGTCATCAAGCTTCGGAAGCCTCGTTTCCATCTCGACCAACCCGATTGACTTGTCGCCGCATATTTCCAGACCTTCTGTCCGTATCTGTGATTTAGTCTCGGCCCTAGCTTCGCTGCTTTTTGGCCTGTTCATCCGATCCCATACGAACTAAGCTCCTTGTCTGGTTCAACCGAGGTTTAGCTCCACCGGTATCTCTTGAGACCTTTTTCGAATAGAGTTGAGTCGAACCGAGTCGATTGATTAATTCGAGAACCCCAAAAAATCCCGCTTGTCGAGAAAGAAATCGTTTTGCATTTTGACGATCCATCTCTCTGCATAGCTTCAACTCAACTTGTGAACCTAAAACCACCATACACATTATTATTATTCCTTGCCTCGACGCCACTGATATGCCGTGGCCTGTGTAATCCTAAGCCCTAGACCTTACACCTTACCACTTATTATTTAATCTTTGATTATAATCTTTGCGTCGCATTCTTGCCAGTTTAGTTAACTTATTTACGTTTGCATCTCATCCGTTGGCTGGCTGTTTACAGAGCTTCAGCCTTCCGAGTCAGCAACCTCTTTGCATTTCTTTTTTCATTTTTTTTTCTCTCTCTTCATTTTAGTTGTTGGATACTGCCAATCCGCGACTTGTTTTCCCCGTTTGTTTGACTGGAAATTGTGTACTGGGACATTCCGGTACTTGTTTTACTGCCACTCTTCTCTTTCTTGAGACACCGCTTTTGCATTTCTCATCCGTTTTGATCGAGTTCCAAGTGTCATCGAGACTCGCATTTTCCGTGCTATCTTCAGCAATTCATTTTTTGCTCTTGTTTCTTCGCCAGCAAAACACCACCGACCAGATCGCATCGTGCCTGCAAGCTTGAAAGATGGCTTCGCAGCGTGCCAACCTTGTGCTTGGCTACTCCCAACAGCCCAACAGAACCTCGTCTCCCACTGCTAGCACTTCGTCCAATGACCCACCTTCTGTTCGCTCACCCTACGGGCTCCAGGCTCCCAGTTCTGCGCCACTGACTTCGGCTTCTCGGTCCGGAAATGTCTCGCCGAACCGTGACCTGGGTCTGAACCCTGGCTCTGCTCGTTTGATGCCCAAGAGGTATGTTTTTCTGATTACCCAGTCAATTGATGAATATCCAGCTAACTGAGATTCTGTTGCTACAGAGCTCGCGAAATCCAGTTCCACGAAGGAGCTGGCTCAAACATGCCCAACCCGTGGGGCGGGCCGCCTACTAGTGGCAACTCGACTCCGCTCCGTGAGAACATCCCCGAATCTCCTACCGATGGCTTCCCCGACTTCGGATCCGTTGAGGCTGCTACCGCCTTTGGCGCCCTCACATCTGCTACTACTAGTGCTAGACGTGCGAGAGCGGGTACGGTTCCGTCTCGCTGGACTCCCGGTGGCGTGACGGGTATCCCCGGCTTGCCTCCGATTAGCGCTGCTCCAAACCCTATTCGCCCCATGCAGGTATCATTTAAATCGCCTTCTCTGGATGTTGACTCGGGTTCCGCATCAGCAGCTCTGAGCCGCCTGCGGGCCGGGTCAATGCCCCAGGCACCACAGTTTCCCATTGGCACGACGCCGCTGTTCAGTGGCCCTGCCAACTTTAGTGGCTGGACTCGCGGGTCCACGCGCGAGCGTGGAGCTACCCTTGCCAGTATCGCCAGCGTTGGGTCCAATGGCCCTAGCTCACCGTCACACTCGGCCTTCCGTGACGGTAGCGAGTCTGAAGGTATGAGAACGCTCGACTACCTTGGACTGGCCGAGACGCCGCAGCCTACTCTTGCCTCGCCCATCTACTTGGACCACATTGACGACAACATCCGTGGCAACCGTTTCCGGTCTTACTCGGTAAACAACACGGACAAGTACGATGATGAAGAGGAGGCCATGGACGAGGCCATGATGCTGCAGAACCAGGCGGCCGAGCTCCAGGAGCGCATTATTGCCACGCACACTGCCATTACACATCACAACATGGCTGTACAGGCCCTTGCCTCGCAGACACCGTTCCTTACGCGCCCGCGTGCTAGAACTGCCGGCGTTTTGGACACACCCGGCAGTCGTCTGCTGGGAACCTACCTGCCGACTTCGCAGGCCATTCCCACCACCATTATTTCGCCCGACTTACGTATTAGTGGTGATTCCGAGTATGACGAGCTGTCGCAGGCCGTCAACGGCATGGCTATTGGTAGAACTTCGAGCCGCAACAACGGTCTCAACGCCGAGGAGCAGGGCCTCATTGAGGGCCCTACTTGCGCGCTGTGGCTCGGTAACATCCCGACTTCGACGACTACTTCGACCCTGAACGAAATGTTCAAGAACTACGGCCAGATCATTTCGGTTCGCGTCTTGACACACAAGAACTGTGGCTTTGTCAACTTTGACTCTAGCGAGGCGGCTTCTGCTGCGCGCCGTGAGATGAATGGCAAGGAGATCTTCCCCGGTTCAGGGCCGATTCGCATTAACTACGCCAAGCCGCCATCGCAGTCCAACACGCCCAGCAACGAGGGTGCGTTCCCTAGTCCTAGTCCCGACCCGACTTCGCGTGAGCCTCCTGCCACCGAGGACACTACTAAGGCGCCGGCCCAGCCTCTGACTGTCCCTCCGATTACTGGGCTCGGGGAGGCTGTGGATCAGATCAAGGTCATGGCGATCAAGTTTGCCGAGGGCTCTCGCAAGGACGAGGCTGAGAACATTTCCCGACTGCAAGAGCGTCTTGCCAAGGCGATTTCCTACGACAACTATTTCCCCGAGATTCCACCCGTCCGCGAATCGACGCACAACCGGCAGTACGATGCGCCCAAGCTCCGCGACATTCGCAAGCGGATCGACAACCAGACCATGCCCAAAGAAGAGATTGAGAACACGGCGATGCAGATGCTGCCCGAGATTGCCGAGTTGTCTTCAGACTATCTGGGCAACACGGTTGTGCAGAAGCTATTTGAGTGGTGCTCCAACGATGTCCGCGACCAGATGCTGGAGCGTATTGCACCGCACATGGCTGAGATTGGCGTGCACAAGAACGGCACGTGGGCCGCTCAAAAGATTATCGATGTTTGCAAGACTCCCAAGCAGATGACCATGATTGGCGAATACCTGCGCCCGTACACTGTCTCCCTGTTCCTCGACCAGTATGGCAACTACGTTCTTCAGGGCTGCCTCAAGTTCGGTGCGCCGTACAACAATTTTATCTTTGAGGCCATGCTTCGCCGCATGTGGGAGATTGCACAGGGCCGCTACGGTGCGCGCGCTATGCGTGCCTGTCTGGAGGCTTTTGCCTGCGGAAAGGATAGTCAGCGTATGATGGCTGCGGCCATTGCCCTGAACAGCGCACAGCTTGCTACCAATGCCAACGGTGCTCTGCTGCTGACGTGGTACCTTGATTCGTGCACGTTCCCCCATCGCCGCGCACTTTTGGCGCCGTACCTGGCCAAGCATCTGGTGCTTTTGTGTACCCACAAGGTGGCCTACCTTACTGTGCTCAAGGTTGTTAACCAAAAGGCCGAGCCCGAGGCCCGTGACATTATCCTCAAGGCCATGTTCTTCTCGCCTGAGCAAAAGGTGCTGGAGGACATTCTGAGCGACCATGCCTGTGGTGCTACCCTCATCTTCAAGGTCCTCACCACGCCCTTTTTTGACGAGGCTCTGCGGCCCAAGGTTATTGACATTGTCAAGTCTGTGCTGGTCTCAATCAAGGCTCAGCCCAACCAGGGCTACAAGCGTCTGATGGACGAGGTTGGCATGTCCACCCGCAATATTAGCTCGGGTTCTAGAGAGCTCTCGGCTGTTGAGTCGCGCCAGAAGTCGACCACTCCTCGTCAGATGCAGGGCCCCACCGGTGCTCCCTCTGCTCCTGGATCTGTCAGCAAGGCTCCCCAGTCTGCTAGCCAGGCCTACTACAATAGCGGCCCCAAGTCTGCTGCCCCGCAGCAGCCCGGTTACGGCTCCGAAATGGGCTACAACCAGGGCCGCGCTGACGTACCCGACTCGGGCATGACGCCCTTCCCGTCGTTTGGCCCCGTTTCCAACGCCTTTACCCAGCAGAGCACCATGCCCCAGCAGCCTATGGCCCCGTACCACCAGGGCCCTCCCGGCATGCACCCCCGCGGCGCCCCCATGGGTAGCTACTACCCGCCCATTGGCTCGGGAACCGGCTACCCCGGATACGCCGTCGACCAATACCGCAGCATGGCCGCCCACCCGCCTCCAGGCATGGGCGCTGTCGGCTCTGCTGGCACTTCCTCGGCCGCTGCAGTCCCCGGCGGCATGCCCCCCAACTATCCGCCTGGTCTGAACATGGGCGCGGGTACTGCACAGTACAGCTACGGCGGTGCGCCCATGGGCTACGGCGGCATGCAGGGCGGGGCGAACCCGGGTGGTGGTGCCCAGGACGCGTCGCGTCGCGGCCGGGTGTAGGAACCTAAGCCGTGAGGTGTTTCCAAGCCTTTGTTTCTAGACCGTGACGTGCTTTGTTACCAACCTTTGTTCTTTACGCATCTTTGTATAGTACGGGCATCTTGTTTCTTTCTTTTTTCTCAGAGGTATTTGCCGGTCAACCCTCGTTTATCTTTTTTTTTTTTTTCTTTCTTCCTGATTTGGAGGGACATTCTTTTTTTGTTGGAATCATGGCTTGATGTAAGAAAGCCTTGTGTCTTACTTTTTGTCCTTCCTCACCTGTTGGATTTCCCATTTTCTTTTACAAACTCATTTCTCCTTGGCTTTCCCCCTTTATTTTCTACTTGCTTTTTTCGGCGTTTGACTTTTTTGTTGTTCTTTTGGGATATGACTTTTATTTTTGCTTTTGGTTTTTTTCTTCATTTCTTTCTTCCTATTCTTCCTATCCTCTTCATTTGCCTATGGTTTTTCAGTTTTACATTCTTCCGCGCTTGTTTTGTTATAAAATTACAAAAGCGAAAAGTTATCCATCATCCGCACTCTTGTGTAAGATCACATTGCATTTGTCATGACAAGTCAACGTAGCATAAAAGTAATGATGAATTTATTCAACAGCCACCAAAGAAAACACTGCGTATTCGTAGCCAACCAAGTTAATCCAAATACAAAAACGAAAATAGAGACATGACTTGTTAGACAGAGCAACAGATAATAAAATGTTGTGGAACCCAAAAAAAGGAAAACAAGTGAAAAAAAACAAAAAACGAAAAGAAAACAAGATGATGCTCTAGTAATAGGAATTATACCGTCTAAAGAATGAAAAAAAAGAAAGGAAAGAAGGAGAAAACGTGGTAGTGGTAGTAGTAGTAGTAGTAAATATGACAGAGAATAGAGGGAGGAAAATGAAAAAAAAACAAAAAAAACGAAAACCGGGTTCCAGAGACGAAAAAAAGGGAAAAAAAGGAGAAAAGGAGAGAAAGAAAACAGGAGAGAAAGAAAACAGGAGAGAAAGAAAACAGGAGAGAAAGAAAACAGGAGAGAAAGAAAACAAGGAAAAGAAGAATAAAGGGAGACTACTAGATCCCTGGCAGAGTAGAAGAAACATCGTCAGCGTCACTCATCGCATCCTCATCCATTATCACCACACCGCGTCCCCGCGGCATCCGCCGTCTCACGCCCACGCCCACACCCGCGCCCTTGGCTCCATCAACACCCGCCCCGTCCACATTCACATGAACATCCTGCTCCTTGAACACGCCGCCGCCACCGCCACCACCACCGACGGTCTGCGGTTCCGGCTCGGGCGAAATCGTGGCCGGCTCCACGGGTCCCTCGTTGTCGGCGTCCGACTGCGGCAGATCCATCATGGCGGCATCCGTGGCAGTGCTGCGGCGCTGCGAGCGGCGTTGCGGAGGGAGCGGAGAAGGAGGGAGAGACTTGGTCGGGTCGAGCGGTGGGGTAGGTGCGTCGTCGCCGAGTGCGAGTTGGATCTGGGCCATGGCGGCGCGGAGACGCTTCTTAGTAGCGTCCGAGAGCGGGCCGCCGTTGGAAATGGAGGCAGAAGGCAGGCCGGTGATGAGCGACAGGATGTTGTTGTCCTTGGGCTCGACAGGCTGGTCGTACTCAAGCTCCGTCTTGGAAGAGTGCGTCGGAGCAGGCGAGGCGGGAATGGCAGAAGGAATCTTAGACTTGGTGATAGGAGTCATCGGAAAAGCCACTGCAGGCGCAGCAGGAGTGTCGTGAATTTTAGCCATGGCCACCAGAGAAAGCGCAGCTTCGACATTAGGAATGCTGAGGGAATTCAGGTCCATGGCCGCCTGATTCTCCTGTTGCTTCTGCTTTGCCATTTGCTTAAGTTGCTTTTCGGCCAAGGTAGCGGGCTTCTTGGAGACATGAACGCTGTAATAATGTTGTTAGTGCTGGTAGTTAATAGGAAGCTCAAAATGGGGGCACATACGCTTCGATAAAGTCCTTAATCACGGCGCTCGCCTTGAGGCGGTATGTCCGGCCAAACGACTTGGCATCGGGCCAACCAGAGCCTCTAGACAGACGGGCATTCTGCTCGTACTCGTTGACAAGCTCGTCAAAGTCGTCCTCAACCTCGATGATGCCGTTGTTGCGGTTACCACGAGCAAAAGCAGGCGTAATAACGGGAGCGTTCTTGATGCGGCGGTAACGGTGAGCCGGGCCTTCAATCATTATCGTCAGGGCATCCGGGTCAACATGAAGCGGACAGTTCCAGGTCTTGAGGACTGGCGGCACTGTCAACGGTTCATCGAGACAGTCGAGATGCCAGTGCAGGCCACACTTGCTGCAGGGAATAATAGGCCGAATGTTGTCGGCTGGCTGATTGCAGGCTTTGCAGAGCACGGCTTGGTCTCCTTCGCGGAGCTTGTACCAGTCGATAGACTCTTCAGTTTTCCTATCACGCCTGGAAGTTGTTAGCTCTGAGCTCCCGTGCTTACAAATAGCGGTGGTGTCAACTTACTTCTTTGCAGGAGGCAGAATATCTTGGTAAGAACCATCCTCGGCCACCTTGACGCCCTCAAAAGCCGTCTGGATGGACTCGGGTAGGCTAAAGGCTCTCGGATTGCTGCGCTCAAGGATAACCTCCAGAGCAGAGAAACAGCCCTGAGACGGTCTGAGATCAAGCGATGAAGGAGCGCGCGTAACACGGCACTCCCAGCAGAACCACTGGTCGGGCAGCTTATCAGGCTCAACATCGATGCAGCCAAAGTGGAAGGCCTTGACGCAGTTGTCGCAGCAAAGGAGTTCGCCACTAGCGCCACATGACGAGCAAAAGTCGTCGTTGTCCTGATGGGCGATTAGTATTGGTGAGAGAGAGAGAGAGAGAGAGAGAGAGAGTTACCTGTGAGGTCCCTGGATCCATACCCGAGCGCGAAATTGGTCGGGGGATACCAGCCACCGTAGTTGTAGAAGAAGAACCCTTTTTTGGTCTATGCATGCATTAGTATTGTACAGAAAAACGAAAATTGAAGACAAAAAAACAAAAAAACTTACGAGAGCTTAACTCGAGGTCCAGTGCGCTGCTTCTTGGATGGTGGCAAAGAGGGCGTGACAGCACGTGACGGCGTCTTGGACGCTGCACGAGGCGGCGAAGCATCAGTCATGTGCTCGTCGCCATCATGCGGCCGCTTGAGCGACGAACGCGTGGCACGACCAGCAGAAGTAGTAGTAACCACCGACGAGGGATTAGACGATGCGCTGGACAGCGACGACAGCGACGATGAGGATGACACCTCGCCGTTTTTGCAGCGCTTAGCAGCGGCAGTAGCAGTAGCAGCGGCCATGGCGTCGTCGTCTTCGGCCTGCGGATGGGCGCCAGACTGCGACTGTGGCTGCGATGACGCCGGCGGCAACGGACGCAGGCGGAAGCCAAAGACCTCGTCGTCAGCCTGTTGAGCTTGCGACGTAGCCTCGCGCACAAAGCTTCTCTCTCTGGACGTGCGAGCGGCCGTAAGCGCAGCCGTGTTATCTATGCAAGCCTGGCGCAAATCAGCCAGCGAGTCGAGTTTAGCCTTTTCCGTCTCTTCGGCCTGGCGCTGGTGTGCGGCGTGCAAATGAGGCGAGGCTGACAAAGAAGCTGGATTAGAAGAAGCAGCAGCAGCAGCAGCAGCAGCAGCCGATGGCGACAGTGGCGATAACGAGGCTTCAAGCTCAGCCTTGTGCTGCTGGTGTAGTTGCGTCGTGCGACGGAAGAAGGCAGTGATTGTGGTGGGCTGAACCAAAGACGAGGCAGCCACGGCATCAGCCTTTGCGTTTTTACCCTTGGATTTGCCGGTGGTGGAGGCGCCGGATGACAAAACAGGCGACGAGGAGGCGGCGGCAGCGGAAGACGCGGAATTCTTGGCCTGTGATTTCTTGGACGCACCAGACCCGGAAAATGACGAAGAGGAAAGACCACCAGACGTGAGTTTGATGCTGGTCGACAACGTGCCCTTTGCTTTGGGGTGGCGCTTCTGATTGGCTGAAGAGTGCTGACTCGTCATTGGCTGGCCGGATTCAAGTTCCTCCTCACCGTCATCAGCACCGTCACTTAATAAATCCTCATCGACCGACGAAAGCGACGAAAGTGACGAGTCACTGGAAAGTGACAGTGATCTCTGTCGGCGCTGGGGGGCCGATGCCTTGTCTGCAGCAGCCCCTGCAGCAATAGTCGACGAGGAGCCAGCGGCAGTGCCTTTGTTTTTTCCTCGTTTGCCACTGTCTGCTACAGGAGTCGGAGATACGAGCCCATCGCCTCTGGAATTTGCAGCGGTTTCCCGCAATCTGGCCTTTGACGACGACGACGACGACGACGATGATGTAGATGGCGGTGAAGAGGACGAAAATGCACCAGCAGATGGCGAAGTGGCAGCGGCACGCGACTTGATCTTGATGCGCGTAACCGGTTGCTGCGATTGCGATTGCGACTGTGGCTGTGATGAAGACGAAGACGACCCTGGACGCAGCGAATCTTGAGACGGAGATTTGCCCATGGCAGTCGATAATGGTGTCGGCATCGGTGTTGCGGAATTGCGGGTGGAGTCTTTTTTGCCCGTGTTGGTCGCCCTAGGCCCTGTCCTGGACCCAGACCCAGACCCAAACCCAAACCCAAACCCAGACCCAGACCCAGACCCAGAACCCGAACCAACCCCAGACCCAGTCAAGGAGTCGGCGCCAGCGCCAGAGCCATCCACATCACGTGAGTTGCCAGCCCTCCGCTTTCGCGCACTCGCACCGCCAGAAATGCCCGAATCCGCGTCGCCATATCCAGCTCCAGCTCCAGCTCCAGCTCCAGTTCCAGTTCCAGTTCCAGCTCCAGTTCCAGCTCCAGATCCGTAGGCCCCATACATCATTAATTGCGCGTCGCCATTTTCGCTCTCCAAATCGCTCGAGCTGTAGTCATCGTAGTCGCCGCTGCCCCGGGCCGCCATCGAATTGAGTCGCTTCTCGCGCTTCTTTTCCTCAAAAAGGCGGTCAAATTGCGCCCACATGGATGCATCCGAATGGCGCGACCGCTCACCGTAGATTTTGTCAATCACGGCCAAAAACTCCGTGTCGCCCGCATTTTCATTAAAAAGCGTCTGCAATGCACGCGCCGTACCGCGTCGGCCCTGGTTCTCGGCTTGCTGCACCAGCTTCTTGACCGTCTCGGCGACCGCCTCCACCATGGCGCTTTTAGCAGCAGCGGCCTTGGCCACTGACGCGGCGGCGCGTTGGCGACGCACATAGGTTCCTGATGTAGAAGCCGCCGCGCTGGCAGAGCCTGCCGTGAGTGCGGGTATTTGTGACGCGGATCGCGATGCTGAAGCCGATGCTGAGGCTGAGGCTGTTGTTTCTGCAGGCGTGGTGGTAGTGGTGGTTGTGGTGGTTATGGTTGCTGACGCGGATGCCTGGCCTGCTACAGGGCCTCCTGAGACAGGCGTGGCACTGCTGCGTTTGCTGTTGGAAGTACCACTGCTGTTGCCACCGCCAGACTTGGATTTTTTGGCTGCTGGCCGATAATCATCGTCCTGGTCCTCTAGAGGCGCAAAATCGCGAAAAGTCGTAGACCTTCTGCTGCCACTGCCGCTGCAGCTGCCGCTCGTGCTGGTGGATTTCGCCAGGGGCAAATCTGAAAGTATTTCCGCGTCTTCGCCCCCATCAACACCACCTGCGTCGCTGTTGGTTTCAGCTTGGCGTTTTCCCTTGGCCGCTGATGCCGGCGGGTGCAAAATGATTTTGCGCACCGGCTGCTTGTCCTTGTCCTTTTCCCTTTCCCTCTCCTTCTGCGCATCCATTACTGACGCGCCGCGCAAAGACGAACTCACGGGCGTCTGGCTCTTGGCGGCCTGCTGTGACCGCCTCTTGGGGGGCATCTTGGGCAGAGTGCCCAGCGCCGACATGTTTTCCAGCACTCCACAGCGCACCAGGCCGTGCTCCTCAAAACTAGGCCGGTTCTGCACTTCGGGTTCCAGCCAGCGCTTCATAATCGAGCGGGAACCGTCTTTGCCAGATGACTTGCCACCGGCCTCCTGAGCTCCTCCGTCAACACCCTTTCCGTGACTGTGGCTGCCAGAAGATGCGGCTGCCGCCTGGCCCTGAGGCTGCGCCGGGCTCGAGAACCGAGACCGCGTTGCCCGGCTAGACATAGCGGCCGGGTCTCTGAATTGTGCGGAAAGAGCGGGATAAGTAGAAGTAGTAGTAGTAGATCAGATCCGGGCAAAGCGCCTCACGGAGAAGTAGCAGTAAAAGATGAGGAGAGCCGGATGAAGGCTCTCTTTGAGTTGAGACTTTGAGGTCGCGTTTTGTTTGGCTGGTGGAGGACTTGGCGGGTTGGCTTTTGCCTATTTCCTTTTTTTTTTCTTCTTTTTTTTTTCTCCTCGCAAGTGCTGATTTTTTTTTTCTGGCCTTGCGGCGATACTTGCTGGATCAGTCGGTTGGACTCAGCAGGGAACAGAGGAGTAGAGAAATAGATTGGTAGGAGAGAAGAAGAAAAAAAAAAGGAATGAAAAAAAGACAAGGGAGAAAGCGACAAGTTGAAGGTTGGAAGAGAGAGGAAAAAAAAAAAAAGGCAGTCGTGGTTTGGCCACAAAGGAAAGAAAAATCAAGGTACAAAAATAACGAAAAAAAAAAAAACACAAAGTTCAGTTCAATTGGCTTTGGGTCAGGCCAAGTCCAATGCTGCCAACCAGAAAAGAAAAAAAAAGAAAAAAAAAAGGGCGATGAATCAATCAATCAATCAATCAATCGATGAGGCAAGCAACAAGGCGCGAAAGAACCACAGAATCGCCGATTCCTAAGAAGTCCAAAGTCAGTTGCTTGTTGGCTGGCTGGCTGTCCCAAAGAGTGAATACTACTGACTTGCTGTTTTTTTTTGTCTTTCTTTCTCTGTGCTGGCTTTGTGCTGCAGTGAATAATTCGGCGCTGTCCTTTTTTTGTGCTGGTTGCCGGGCGGATTCCGCAGCTTTTATCTGGATTGGGCTGGATTGAGCTAGACTTTGAGGCTTTGGCGTGCTGAACGTGATGCTCTCTGCCTCTTGGACCTATAATATCACTATTAGCCTTTGTTTATAAGTAAATACTGGCTGGCTCTGTTTTTGCATCTCCGTCTATGTTTATTTTTATTTTTTCTTGTGTTATTTTGTGGTGTTTTGTATGTGTTGCCACTGCAACTGCAACTGCAACTGCAACTGCAACTGCAACTGCTACTACAACTGCTAACTGCTAACTGCCAACTTGCCAGTACTTGAGTGAGCCACAGCCTTCTTCATTCCTTCCAATTCCAATTCCAATGTACTGGTTGATCTTCTTGTGGATTTCATCTGTCAACTTGACTGGACAGAAACCGTCAGCCTCGCGTAGGCGTGATCGTGGCTGCGGCTTTGCTTTGGAAGCCTTGGTTCGTACGGGTTATTCGTGCATTCATTCCTTCTGGTACATACCGCGCTCTGCGTTCTGGCTGACTTGCTTATTTTAACCGCACTTGCACTGCTTGGCGCGTTCACGGGCTTCTTACTATAATATGCTGTGCTTTTGGTTGTGCTGACCAGAGCTGCTGTGATGCTGTGATGCTTGCGTTGGCGTTTTGGGTATTATTTTCCCAGTTAGGCCCATCGTCCTTTCCCTGGCTGGCCGTTTTCCCGGTGGTCTTTTGTGGCGCAGAACAAAAAACAAAAAGGCATCAGATTAAAGCAAGAAAGGAAAATAACGGGGGGGGGGGGGAAACGAAATTAGGAGTTGTCAGTCCGCGAGTTATCCGGCGCCGCTTCGCCTACTTTTATGCTACGGGGTCGTCCATCGACTTCATAGTATTACTAAGTACTACAAAAAAAAAATCAAATCAAAACGAAACTTTATTCTAACTAACTTGCTACTCGTACAGGAAAGCTCCAAAGAGCGAAATGGCAAACACGCAGCCTCAAGCCAAAGAATTCGTTTGCGTCTTTGCCTCTGGCCTGTTTCTCCTAAGCCTCCTGGTTGTCCGTGAATTACATTACATTGCAATAGTACTCCGTATAAGAATTGTTCCAACCCTCAAAGCTCATCTCATCCAGGGGCTAAATTGCGCTGGGCCAAGTACAGTACAGCAAACTTGCAGTATGCTATAGGGAAATAGGCCCAAGCTTTCCAGGTCTCCACCGTTTTGGTCTTTGCTATACTACTACTATACGGAGAATTCTACTGCCAAGTAGTACTACAACTGGTACTTGGCTGCTAAAACTACTTTTGTTCTTCTTTGTTCTTTGTGCATTGAGTTGGATTGATTTGATTGCTTGTTCTTCGACGAGGACCAGTGGCCAAAGCGCAAGCGCACGGCACGTATCGTCGATACCAAGGGGGAACAAAGCTAGAATTAGAAAGGAAAACACGCCAGGGGGGGGGGGTTAGGAACACTACACTGTGCCAGCTAAAAGAGCCGCTGGTTTCGTGATGCATCCTGTATGTTATCCAGATCGTCCAAAGTAAGATGCCTATACTTCAGGGCATATTGAGAGAGGCCTTTACTCCAGAGCATATTGAGACAAGTCTATACTTCAGAGCATATCGAGAGAGGTATGTGTCTTCTTCCAAGTACATGCTATGATGTACGACTACTCATCGACAAGCTAGCATCGTATCTAGGAATCTACATACTGCCTACCAGCAGCTCACTCTGCTCTTCCGCTATCATAATAGTCTGCGTAGGATGTGCAGACGCCGTGTTGCCAACTGGTTGACTACTCTCACAGAGTCGACCGTCCTGGCACTATGTATATCCTACTATATCTCCATATAGTACTAGGCTACATACATACATAATATATCATGACATGGCGTCCACCCGTCATATCCTGTAGTGGCCTACATATAGTGATTCACTTTGCTGGCCCTACACAGCGTTATCCCTCAACTGTCCTAGTCACTAACCGCTCTGGTAAAGTTAGTCAGCATGCCATTTCATTCCATTCCATTCCATTCCGTGTTCTGTACAGTTTGTAGACAGCCTCTGTGTGACGTTATTCAGTTCAAACTGACCGTTTGGTTCTTTCTTGCCACTCGACCACTTGTTACTTTTGCCTCTTGCTCTGCTTACTTCTGTTGCTACCTCGCCGCCTGTCCCTCGCCGATCCTAGCAACAACAAGCAAAACCAGACCGTCAGACACAGAAATCCCCCAAGCACACCCGCCTTGTTAGGGTACCATCACCAACTTCCAACAAGGTGTGAAATAATAGAATGTATGTGATAGGTTGGGCCCCAACTACTCTGTAGTATTGTTGTCGATCGGCCATTCTTCCATACTTTGCACCCCCATTTTTTATCGACAAACCCCCAAAATACAACGGGGGTTGCATCAGGGAGACAAGGCAAAGAAGCGCCAGACAAGGCGGCCCAGGAGAGGAGTGGAACTTGCCTTTTCGTCTAGCCCCCCCCCCCCCCC
>LKBB01000076.1:78018-113769 GCA_001513885.1 Thielaviopsis musarum
CCGGCTCCGAGCCCATTTCTCCCTCTCCATCTCTTTGTTCTTGTCAATTTCCCTCTCCTTGTTCTTTTACTCTTCCTGTCCTTTTACTCCTCCTGTCCTTTTCCTCTTGCCTCTACTTCTCCCTGCTGGCCCGCCTCTTATCGTCGACGTCGATAATGATTGGTCTCGTGTCGTTTCGTTTGGTTTCGTTCCGTGTCGTCTCGTCTCGTCTCTAGCCATTGTTTATTCGCGCCTTAAACCGTCAACCTGTCAGTAAGTAAAATACGAACCACATGGCCCCAAACCCGCTCCTTTTTTCTTCTCCGTGTAGCTTGCCCCGATAACGCCTTGCCGAAATTCCAAACACAAGTTCTTCTCATCCCCCACATCTTCTCTATCACTGCGTCTTGGCAACGCTGTTTTGGAATTATGCAATGTTTTTCTCATTCAGATGTACTCAGTGGCTTAATGCCGGGCCCTACGGAGCCGTTTTTCTTCCACGGGTCGCTTAGTTCTTCTTCTTGTTCTTCTTCTCCTTGCGCAGGGGCTGGTTCAGGATCGCCAGAACCTCCTCGTCGGTGATCTTCTTCTCGCTCTTGACCTTGGTCAGGTCCAGAGGAGCAGGGCCAGCCAGCTTGGTAACACCGTTCTTGGTAATGGCTGCAGGAGAACGACAGCGTTAGCATTGCTTACAACATAAACTCGCGTGAAAAAATAGGATTCAAACTTACCAATGGTGTTCAGGAGACGGGCAACGGGGGCGCTGTCCTTCTCACCGACCAGCTCGTACTGGCGGAAAACGTTGCCACGAACGCACTCAACGACACCGGACTTGGCGTCACGCTCATCATCCAGCTGTCTCAGCGAGAAGGGGAAGGTGCCAAACTTCTTCTGGACCTCCGAGAGGACCTTGCGCGAAGAAGGGCGCTTCAGACCGTAGGTCTGGTTAGTGCGGCGGTGCAGGGTAGCACGCTGCTCCAGAACCTTGATCTTGCCGCTCGACTGGGAGACACCAACCTCAACACCCCAGACCTCGCCAACCTCGGCGGAGCCTTCGCCCTTGGTGCCCTCAGCGGGAGCCAGGACAATCTTCTTCTTGGCCTCAATGTCGTTGCGCTCAAACAGCCACGAGGTGGTGCTCTCGACCAGGTTGCAGTCGTACGACTTGACAACAGTCTCCAGGATGCTGTTGATTTTGCTCTGGGTGGGGGGCTTGACCGAAGCGGCCTTGGCCTTCTCCTCCTCAGTGCCGGTGGCCAGCAGACCAGAGGGCACCATCAGACGCAGCAGGACCTCGTTGGCGTAGTAGGTGGCCAGCAGCAGGTCGGCATCACGGCCGGTAATCTCGGCGGGCTCCGAGACAATGATGGTGTCGCAGATAATGGCACCAAAACCGTCAATCTGGGCACCCAGCTGGATCTTGACGGCCTCACCGGCCTTCAGCTCGACAGCAGCCTCAGCCTCATCGGTCTTGAGGGGAGTGTAAGGAGTAACAAAGGAGCTAGGCGAAACGGTGGTGGGGTGGGCGAAACCTGTGTTGCGGAAGAGTGGGTTAGCGACTACATTACGGCTAAACTGGCTGTTGGGGCTCATCCTAGCTCAGCAAGCCGCGTTGCGTTGAAGCGGTACAAAGGATAGAAGCAACGAGCGTCGTCGCATCAACAAACGAAGCACAACAAACCAGTCAGGTTATGGGAGGGAACTTACCCTTGGTGATCTTCTTGCCGCGGTAGACCTTGGCAATCTCCTCCTCGAGAATGGCGTCACCCTTCTGGCAGATATCGACAATCTTGGCGCCAGCAACGCAAAGCTCCTTGACGGCAGCAAGAACCTTCTCCGAGATCTCACCAGCAGTCTTGTACTTGGTGAGAGTATCGGGGTTGGCGAGAGTGTAGTCTGTAAAGGTAGGCAAGCACGTGTTAGACTAACGGTAGATTTCACTTTCTCTTTCTCAAGTCGGTGAGGTGAGGTCGGACAGGGTCGATTAAAGTCGAGACGTGTCGACGACGGCGTAGAACAGGTTGACAGAACAACAAAGCGTCATCATCACATCCAGCGATGGTGACAGCAGTAGTCTTTAGTGGTTGGTTGATGCTAGCTTTTTTCGTGTCTCGCCATTTTGCGACAGCCATACTGGATTAGGCCCTGCTCGGCCCTCCACTCGTGATGCATCGCAGCCTGGCCTTGCAGACAGTCTCGAGGCTTCAAGCGTGATTTGGTTTGGCGGGGTCGCAAAAAAAGTTTGGCATCAAAAAGGCAAGCACCGGACAGGAGGAATGGGTATGAATAGAATAGGTGTCGAGAAGAATAAAAAAAGCTTTCAAAACTCTGCTAGTGAGTACTTGAATAGAGAAGAGCATCAAGCTCAAAAAAATAAAAATTTGACATACCGATTTCCTTCTTTTCCTCAGACATCTTGAATAATTTTTGCTATGATATCACGATTAAAGTGCTGCAAAATTAACTGTTCACAATAGAAGCACCACTGAAAGGCTCTGAAAAATTCTTTGCTTGACGTTGGCCCAATTGTGCATGAAGCTTTCAATGGGAAGCCCTCACTTTGTTTCCAGTTGCCGTTTCAGGCGGGGAAGTGGGGCCGTTCTCTTATAACGATGTGGCACTAGTGTGGCGTTTTGCTGGTTAAAGCTCCAAGCTGAGCTGACAGCGGCTCATACGCCACACGCGGCAGCTGGTAGCTTTAACTAGCGTTACAAAAGTACCTCTGCACTGGCAGAATGCGTGTCAAGTACAAGCCAGCTGTTAGTATCAGTCGCAGTCGCGCTACGCGTAAATAGGAGTGTTGTTACAGAACAAGGCCAGCCTTCCGGCCCTGTTGCTCAGCAAGGCCGCCAGCAATTGGGGAGGAATTTGACAGAATCATCGGCCGCGCCCTGTCAGCTCAAGTTCAGCCTTGTCCGATCCCGTTCGCAAAATAACGACCTGCCGATCGTAAAACTTGTCTACATTTCCTTAGCGCAGCCTGATTTAGACTTGGCTATTTGTTTATTTTGCTTTTCTTTTTAATCGGTCGATAAATATCTCGACAACTGCGCATATTTACTTTTTTTTTTGTGTTATTTACGAAGTGCTGCGCGCGCAGCACAATAGCGACATAGCAATCATCCATCAAGCCCAGCGCTAGATTCTATCATAGCAGCCCGGATTTTACCATAGCAACCCCGATTTGTCATAGCAGCCCAGATTTTTCATAACAGCCCGGATTTTATCATATCAAACATCGGAGGCTATACGACGGCTGCGACAACAATATTACGCTTCGATCTCGTCCATAATGTCGGTACCGCCGTCGCAGGCCGACGCCGCTGACGGCTCATCGGCAGCCAATGCCTCGTCTTCAGCCGGCGCCGCCACTTCGGACTCGTCTCTGCCCGTCCGCACAAAGGAATCGTACCAGCAAATCATGCTGGAGCAGTACATTACTCGCGATTGGCTTGCGGCTATCAATCTGTCGCAGGTGGGCAAAAAGTCACAAGAAGACACGAGCCACGCCATTGAGGAAGTCCGCGAATACGTCCGTGTGCGCAACGACTACCGCGGGTCCTTTACGCCTAGCCGGCTGTATGGCGAGGGCTACCAAGGCTATGCCAACGGATTCACCGAGAGCATGAGCCATTCACGCGTCATTTACCCGAGCCAGAAACCGCGACCTGGAAAGCGCATTACTAATGCGCCCAAATGGAAGCGGAAAGACATGCTTAAGCAGGCCGAGCTGCACGAAGAACTGGTGCCAGTCCGACTCGAAGTGGAATGGGAAAAGATCAAACTGCGCGACACGTTTACGTGGAACCTCCACGACCGGCTGATTTCGCCACAGCTTTTTGCGGCGCAGCTGGTGGAAGACATGGGCATCAAACCGCCCGGCGCGCAGCCCGTCTACGACCAAATCATCCAACAGATACACGACCAACTCGAGGACTACTACCCGTTTGCCTTTTTGGAAGACGACCCGCTGGATCCAGAACTCCCGTATACGGCATACAAGAACGACGAGATGCGAGTGCTCATCAAGCTCAACATTACCATTGGCACACATACGCTGGTCGACCAGTTTGAATGGGAGATGAACAACCCTCTTAACTCGCCCGAAGAGTTTTCGGCCAACATGGCACGCGACCTGGCGCTTCCAGGCGAGTTCAAGACGGCCATTGCGCACTGTATCCGCGAGCAGACGCAGCTGTTTACCAAGAGCCTGTACAGCGTGGGCCATCCGTTTGACGGCCGGCCAGTTGAAGATGCCGACTTGGTGGCGGCGTTTTTGCCGTCGCCAGTGCCGTCAGTGTTCCGGCCACAGCAGCAGGCCAAGGAGTTTGCGCCATACCTGTACGAGATGAGCGAGGGCGATCTGGACCGCAACGAAACCATATTCTCGCGCGAGCAGCGCCGGCAGAAGCGGTCGGTCAACCGCCGCGGTGGCCCGCAGCTGCCGGATCTCAAGGAGCGCCAACGCACCATTCGCACGCTGGTTGTTTCGTCGGTACTCCCGGCGTCGGCAACAACCATTGAAGACAGCAGGCTGTTTAAGCGCGCTGCTGGTGCTGGCCGTCGGCGCGGTCCGGGCGCGGCTCGCGCTGACGGTGATCTTTCCGAGTCTGATGATAGCGATGACTCGAGCCCCGATTCGCCGGCTCCCGGTGCGCTGGGCACGGTGGTTACGAGCGGTACGGCACGCACACGCGGCATGCGGGGTGCAGCGTCGGCAGCGCAGCAGCGCATGGCCAATCTGGGTCGTAGCGAGACTCCTGAGCACCACGAGGTGACAGTGTCAACACGCCCGGGCCGTCGTGGCCACCGAGAAGTCATTGAGGAGGATGAGCCGACGTCGCTGATTGTCACACTGCGCGTGGCGCCGGCGAAACTGCGGGCGCTGCTGATGGGCGAACCGATCAAGGTGACGCCGGTTCCGCCACCAGTAGCGCCGGGAACGAGCGACAAGGCGGGTGGAAAGTCGGGAGCTCCTGGGATTCCTTCGGGGCAGATTGGGCGCGTCAAGGCGCCGATGCCGAATCCAAACGGCCGGCCGCACACTCCTGTAGGTTTTATTCCTCTTGTTTCTTCTTCTTCCTCTTGTTTCTTCTTCTTCCTCTTGTTTCTTAAACCCCCCCCCCCCGGTAATACTCAAACAGCTAACCAATATAACAGCCTCCGCCGCCCGACTGGCTCGTCACATGTCTCGCAGATCTCGAAAAGGCATACCCCTACGACTCATTTGAAGCACTCATGCGATACTCAGCCGTCAACCCCGACACGGAGCAACAAATCCTGCCGGGCCAGGCGGCGCCAGAAAACGCCGTATACATGTTTTTGCCGCGCGTGCGCTGCAAGGACTGTCCCGGCAAGCTGTACACGCCGGGGCCCAGCCAGACGGCGAGCAATTTCGAGGTGCACCTGAAGAACCGGCTGCATCGGGATAAGGTGGATGCACGTGTTGGGCACGCCACGCGGCCTGCGTGAAGGCCGGGGACGCCGTCGACGGAGGCGTAGGTGGTTTGTAATGTTGGGAAGAGGTTAATTGTCTTGTTCAATCATTGTTTGTAGTAGTATTGGCGCAGTTGAACATTTGCATGTCTTTGTTGCTTGATGTGTTTTTGTCACGTGGTGATGGGTTATAACCCTAGTGTTGCGATGTTGGATAAATTTATACATAGCTTCAAATTATATTAGAATCCAACCTAGACGTTTTTAACAAGACAGTCTCGAAACAAAACACAAAAAAGAAGAAGGAAAAGAAACACAAAAGAGATATAGAAAAACCAAAACAGTAATTCAAAAACATACAAAAAGGACAACTCGAAAAAAAAAGAACCGTGCGTAGAAGAAACCAGTCATATCGAAAGAACAAACCCTAAAAATCATCTGCGCCGACTGCTCCGCGCCCGTGTTGGGGCTGCCTCCTCTTCTTGATCGTCGGACAAGGCCTCTTCCATATCCGAGATATCCGACAGCGACGAGTCTGTGTCGTTTCCGTTGCCGTTGCTGTTGCCGTTGCCATTCACCGGGGCGCTGCTCTTCTTGCTCTTTTTCTTTGGCGCCGCCTGTTCTTCCTCCTCCTCCTCAGCCTCGCTCAGCGCATCATCGCTGTCCACCGGCGCCGCCGCCGCCTTCGTCCGGCCCGCTTCGTCCAGATACGTCCACTCGGCCACGCCGTCAAGCATCTCCTCGTCATCCTCGGACGAATCGCGCTCCGCATACGTCGCCGAGGTCTGCCCGCTGCGCGAGCGGCCGCTCTTACGCCGCTCAATGTTGGCGCGCGCCTCGGCAGCTGTGGCGGCATCGTCGTCGTCTGCGTCGCTGCCCCAGGCGTCGCGTGTGCGTACCTTGCGAGCCTTTTTGGCGCCGCTGCCGTGGGATGGGCGTGTCGACGACGACTTGTTCTTGGATTTAGCGTGCTTCTCGCGCGACGGGAGTTTCATGGAGCGGGCGCGCTTGGCGGGATGGTCGCCGCGGCGGTCGTCGGCGGTTTTGCGTTTCTGATAGGTTAGTGTTGATCTTACAAAAGAAAAGGGAAAAAAAAATAAAACTCACCTTCTTCCCATCCAGCGACCGCATCAGCCGCTCAAGATCCTCCTCCACCCCCTCGGGCAGATACTGCCGCCCGGCAATCTCCACGGCCGCCTTATGCGACGGCAACGCACTGAACAGCCCAATCGGCAGACCAACCTTGTGCGAATAAGCCTGGAAGCTCCAGCCTTTGCGCTCCTGCCAGCGGCGCAGCAGCGCCAGCGCCAGGTCGCACAACACGTAAATGTTCTGGCTCATGTCGGCATCAATGGCGTCGACCGTCTGCTTGGCGCGCTCAACGTAGCGGAAAATCAGGCCCAGGTTAGCCTCGGTCACCACGTGGCCAATGTAGTACAGCAGGTAGCGCGCGTGGTCAACCAGATTCTCGGGCTCGTTGCTGTAGTCGGGGTGGTGGGCCAGCAGCGAAATCAGTCGGCATACCACGGGCTCTAGCACCGGCTTGTTGCGCTCGATAAAGAAGCGCGCGCGCGCATCGATCCACGTGCCCAGCCGGTCCTTGAACGAGGCAATCGGCTCAAAGGCTGTGAGGAAGACAATCGTGTAGAAGCGTACGGGCAGCTCGTTAGTAGCGAGATACTTTTGCAGCTTCTCGACGAAGCGATGGCGCACGGCCGGCTCGCCGTGCTGCGCCATAAACGCCAGGTTGTTGAAGTCAGTCGGCGTCAGGAATGGGTCGAAGCGGCTCTCACGGCACAGCTTGAGCATCATGTGCGCGGCCGCCAGCATCAGCCGGTTGCGGTGGTGCTTGGGCGTGTCCTTGGTCTTGCATAGTTCGCCGTCCTTGGTCAGTAGCGTGCGCAGCAGCTTGAACACGGCGCCAATGCGGTCTTTGGACTCGTCGTCGGCCGTGGTGGCCGTGGCCTGCAGGTTGTTGATGAGGATCTTGAGCGCCAGAAGCTTGGCCTGGATTTCATCGTCCAAGTCGCCGTCATCAACCCAGCTGCGGTCGCTGTCCTTGCCTTCTTCGCCATGCACCTGAAGCAGCAGCTTCTGGATGGCAATGTCGAGGATTTCCTGGTCGTAATCCTCCGTCAGCTTGGGCGTCTTGAGCGCCAGCTGCGCAATGCAGGCTAGGTGGTTGAGGAAGTTGGGTGCGCCAAACTTCCACTCCTTCATGATGCGCCGCAAGATGCTGCGCGCCGTCTCCTGGCTCTCGACGTCCGGCGACGCCACAATGATGTTGAGCGCGTACTTGGCGGCTTTGGGCGGCCGGCCGTACAGCGCATAGTTCTTCATGGTCTCGAGAAACTTGGCGTCGCGCGGCATGTCCTCGGTGTCCTTCTTGGCATACGACGCGCACGCCTTGAGAATGTCCACCACCGACGGATCGTTTTCCTTGCTGCGGCTAGGCGCCTGGTCTATCAGGTTCTTGCACAGCTCGCCAATGTGCGACTTGAAGATGGCCGGGTTGCGCTGCGAAATCTCGCCCAGAATCTCGTGCGCCGCTGAGCCTAGCCCGCCGCGGTTGCTCTTGGAAAAGTCCATAAACGCCGCCAGATGGCTCTTGTTGAACATGATGCACGCCGCCTGGTAAATCAGCGGCAGCAGCGTCTCCATGGCGCCCGTGCACTTGCTGTCGCCATTGACGCGCTTGACCAGCTCCTTGATGGCGTCGTGCACCGTCTTGAAGTCGTTGTTGTAGTCAATGGCGTACTTGACTAGTGCATAGTAGCGCCGCTCGTTGACCTTGGCAAAGCGCTCCAGATCGGCTTGTGCCTTTTGCTGGTCGGGCAGCCGGCCGGCCAGCCACTTGATAACGCCGTTGAGGTTGTTGGTGACCTTGTCCTCGTTGGCCTCAACCACGCCGCCATTGAACAACTCGCACTGGCGGATGTACGCATTAACTGGCGCCATCATGTTGGGCTGCCGCGCCTGCATAGCAAAAAACGCCCGCTTGGACTTGTCGTTGAGCGCCCGCACCAGCTGCAGAATGCGCTCGGCCCGGACCTTGTCGGCATCGTACGTCGGCGCTGCTGCTGCCGCTGTCGCCGTCTGTCCGCCGTGCTTCTTGGGCTTGCGTGGCGGGAAGCCCAGCGGCACAATGTACTCGAGCAGCACGCGGTCCAGGATCGTAATTGATTCGGTGTCGCCCGTGTAGTAGACATCAATGATGCTCGAGGGAATGCCGCCAAGGCACAACACCACCGCCTCTTGGCCAGCCGCAATCTCGCCAGCAGCAACGCTCCACAGCTTGCCCAGCAGAACCATGGCTTCCACACGCACTGCAGGTTTGCGGTCGCGGCAGCGATCAGCCAGGATGGCCAGAATCGAGCCCTGCTTTTCCACGCCGCCGTACATGCCCAGCTTGGTAATGACGTCGTTGATGCTAAACAGGTCAACAGCCTTGATGGCCGCTAGACGCACCTTGTCGTCGCTCTCAAGCATCTTTTCGCATAGCGCCTGAACTAGCTGGTTCTGGTCCTCGCGGCTTAGGCCAATACCGCCCGCCGAAGTAGACAGAATGTATCCAATGCTCAGCGCCCAGGCCGCACGGATTGAGCCGCTCTTGTCGATGCGCCGCCCAAGGAAGCTCTGGTACGCGGCCGGATGGGCCTGCGAAAACGACAATACAGCCATGGGGGTGTTGAGCACGCTTTGCGACGGGTGCGGCGCTACTTCGTCCGACAGTCGCCACTGCGGGTACTGACACGGGTCCATGACGGGCGACAGCGGCGGGCCGGCTGCGCCAATGCCCGAAATCATGTCGCCAAACGTCTCCGTGGCCAGCTGGCGCAGACTGACATTGTCGGCCGACAGCTGCGCCTCGACCTGCGGAATCACGTTCTGCAGCACCGTGGGCTCAGCGCGCCACAGCTCGCGAATCAGCAAATGGGCCTGGCGGATATTGTTGAGGTCGGACTCTGAAGGGCCGCTGGGCGCGCTGGTGTCGTCTTCGTCGTCGTTCTGGCCGCGGTTCAGGCTGGTGGCGTCGATAATCACGTCACTAAAGTACTGGCTGACGTAGCGCGCCATCTTCTCCGGACACTCGATGCAAATATTCTTGGCCATGATGTACGCCGCCGGCAGCTTCTTGGGCAGCAAATTCGACTGGCTGGCATCGTCGCTGCGCTCAAGGCGGTTCTTGGGCCCGCCTGGCGGCAGCGTGCGCAGAAACTGCGCCATGATGCTGTCAATGACCACGGCAGGAATGCCAGGGCTCTCATCAATCAATGTTACTAGCATATGCGTCATGTGATGCTCAATGTCGCGTGGCACGTTGCCTTCAGGGTCGTGGCTGGCCAGCATGGAAATCGTGTCGAAGCAGGCCGACGTGAGCCGCAAAAACAGCTCGTCGCCGCCCTCGATTTCCATGACAAGCAGGATGCTCTTGACCTCGGACAGCGACACGAGCACATACTTGTGTTGGGCGTAGTACGTAGATCCAGTTTCCTTGAGGGCGGGTATTATTTCGCGGATGAAGAGGGAGAAGATGGACTGCAGAGAAGCGTGTTAGCAGAGTGAGTTGAAACAGGCCAGAACTCGAGGCTGGGCCCATAAGTATAAACAAAAAGTCGGAGCAGTAAATAAAGACCAAACTGCCAGACGAAAAAACTCACATTCACTTGATCGCTCGCAAACGGCGCATTCGGCGCGCAGATTCGCAGCACATCAGCCAAACACGCTGCCACAAACGCCCGCACGCCGCTATCACGGTGCTGCAGCAGATTGCGATGGGCCAGCGCTGCCGCCACATCTGCCAGCGAATCGGGATCGGCCTGGTCCTGGTCCATATCCGACAGCTCGTCAAGCAGACGCCGCAGCCGCGGAATCAGTGTACCAACGGCAATCGGCTTGGCAGGCTTCCACGTCAGCAGCTCGTCAAACTTGAGCGTCTGGCGCGGTCCGTCGGCAGCCGAGCGTCCGCCATTGCTTGCTGCGCCATTGCCGGGCGCCGGCTCGTCGACGTCCGATGGCGGATCTGAGATGGGTGATGAGGCCTGGTCGGGAGAGAGCTCGCCATCGCTATCCGTTTCGGCTCCGGCTCCGGCGTCGGGAGCTTCTGGTTCAAGCTCCGGCTCCGAAAGCTGTGGCGATGATGAAGGGGCGGGCGACGGCTCTTTTGGAGCAGCTCGCCGGGAGCGTCTCGCGGGCGCCATTTGCGGAAAAATTGTGATGGATATTTTTTTTTGTATAATCGGTCGTTGGATTATTCGGGGTTACTCGGTCAATCAATCAATCAATCAATCAGAAGAATCAATCGACGAGAAGTCGGTCAAGACGTGGCGAATTAAGAAAAAGGCCGTCAGAGAAATAGCTTTCAATAAAATGAAATAAAAAACGTAAAATGGCTGCAACGAAAAATCCAAACCAGTCGCAAAACGCAAAATAACAATTGGCGGTTGGATGATTTTGAACCAAATCCTCGCGAAAAGTAAAGCAAGGCACGCGGGTTTGCGTTGTTGAGAACTTGCTTCTCTTTTTTTTTTGTTTTTCTTTTCCTTTTTTTTTTTTTTTTTTTTTTTTTTTTTTTTTTTTTTTTTTTTTTTCCTTCGGTGGTGCTTAACGCGAAATGGCTGATGGGGGAAGCTACAAGGCATCAACGGGTAAAGGCTGCCACAGTGGCCACCAAAAAGGTCCCATGGCAGATATTTCCGGGCTTTTTTTACAGGGCTTATTGACAGAGCTTGCAGGCTTAGCTTACAGGCCCAGAGTGAAACACCATTAACCATCATTGGGAGTGGCAACAATAAACCAAGACGTCTTCGTACTCCGTAGATTACAATTTTCTCGTTTTTTTCAGTTTTTCTTTTTCCAGTTTTGATCTCGCTTTTTTTTTTTCCTTTTTTTCCCAGAATTTTACATCCCAATATCACCATCAGTAATTCATCGCCCACGCGCTCTGTCGCGTTAATTATTGGCGGACCTTTAGTAGCTTCTGTAGCTCTGCAGGCAGTCTCTAGCCTAGCTCAATTGTTCCTGGCGTCGAACCGGTACTTATTCCAGCGCTGCTGCATTAAAGCTCCATTACATTACTCAAAGTAGGTAGCTTGCTCTGATAGGCTGTCAACTGCGCTCTGATAGGCTCGATAGCAAGACAAGGATGTCGCTTGTGTCTAAGCAGGGGTTGAGTAATCTTGTGCTCCTCTTTCAACGTCAAGCAACTCAACACCAACACCAACACCAACGACTTGAACGTAATGTCGTGAATACCGTTAAATATTTAGCAATTAGATCGGACGTAGTTTGTACATGGTATCAAGCTGACTTGTTATAAACAGCTTGTTAGGGTTACTTCTCAATCACAGTCGACCCCTACTCTAAGCTCATTGTCACACCCGCCCCCTTCCCGTAAACACTGCCATCTAGTCGTAAGAATGTTCCACCATCCCTGAACTGAGAAATAGAAACTGTTTATGCTTTCTTCAGAAACCCGGAGGCTACATATCCAGTCATGCGGCATTCCTCGCCCCATGAAGTGACGCACCACGTTGTGCTAAGTAGTGATAACATGATGGATTGGATGTGAAGGAATGTTCATACTAATATAAGTGACATTTTATCGAATCAATACGAACATTGATGCTCTCGATAGCCTACGATGATGAATACAAATTATATATTACTAATATAATCGAGCAATGATATATACCAAGATTTTGATACATCGCTACTACACTAGATACAAATATCAGTGACCACCCACGACACTTTGTAGCTGTGCCAATAAGCCTTTACTAGTTACTGGTCCACTTCCAAACAGAGCACAATGTTTACTTCTAAAGGACACACAGAAATGGAATACCCAACTTGGAAAGTTTCCTATTTTGGTATATCCACAAATATAGCCGTGACGGAGCCTACAGAGCACAAATAAACACAAGCTTTGCAATGAATCTTTTCCTCAGACAGCCCAGAAATCTTGCCTCTTCATCTCCTGCATTGCAACTTGGTTCTTGATAATTTCTTTCGATCCATCAGTGTTGGTGAAAGCTGTCTTTCGGTGCAATCATCATCAACCATCGCCACAGCCAAGCTAACAACTATCAACTACACCATAATTCGCAGTCCACAGACATTCATCCATTCCACAACACAACAGCCACCGCCGTCCAATCACGCAATCGCCGTATCACAAACTCATCAAACATGGGTTCTCCTACAGTCGCACCCGTCAACTCCCATCCTAATGCCGATGTTGAGGCACAGCCCAAGCCTCCCGTGGAGCTCTACGGCCACCCCCAGCTTTTTGCTTGTGGCCACCAAGAACTACCAGAAGTCATTCCTCTCCGTGCTAAACACGCTCGTGTCATGTTTTGGTCGCGCGCTGTAGGCATTACTCTGGCGGTTTTGTCCTCTTTTTTCATTGGGGTTGCGGTTATGGTGACCGTTATTCGCTGGGACCTGCACACAAATGATAAAACGGCAATGGCAACTGCCTCGCAAGTTCGCCGAGCCCTACCTACCCCGTGGGCCCTTCAAATTGGACCCAATTCTTCTTCGCTGGCTTCCCCTTCATTTCTTTCTTCTTCTTTTGTCAACATTCCCACTGGTATTGAAATTTCTTCATCGATCTTTTCTTCCGCCATCAACACAGCATCGAGCAAGATTGTCGCAGCCCCCGCTCCATCATCTATTTCGTCCATCGTCGTCAAGATGAACTCTTCTGATCTGACTCTAACTGGTACCGTCGTTGGCACTGCCATCTCGGCCCCCAACACGCCTCTGTTTCCCATCTTCACGTAAGTAAAATTTTTCATCACTTGATTCCACGTTCCATCGACATCCCATGAATCATTCATTGTGATATCATCAGACTATCAATAAATGAATCACCAATCTCAAAAGTACCAGTCAATTTTGATGCTGACTGAACCTGGCAGCATTCCTGGACCTATCACGACTGCGACAGGCATTCATCCCACTGGAGCCACTGGCTATCCTCATAACGGAATGAACCTGACCATCACCAAGACTGCGCCGTACGTCAACGAGACGGTCATGCCTCTACAAACTAGCGACACTGCTGGCGCTGTTGGTACCATCATTCCTGGCCCTGGAATGTCCGCTGTCCTCAACGGCACCGGATATTCTGCCACTGAGCACCCGTGTTCCAATGCCACCGTCACTGCCACTGTTACCGCTACCGTCACCCTTCCGGGCAATGGCCTTCCGCTGCTGACTCCCTTCACCACGTACACTGTTCCCGAGTCGAACGAGGCTGAGTCCACTACCACAACCACGCCTACCTCGACCATTTTCGAGACCACCACTGTGGACACTATGCAGATTGTGACTGTACTTGACACCATCAGTGGTGTTCTGGTTCCCGTGACCACTTTGACCATCGTTGACGGCCACCCGGCCTTCCCTAGCGGCAATGCTACCATGATTGGCAACGGCACTGCCATCTACACGGGCAGCCATGCTCCGGTCACTGGAACCTTGTACAGCCCTGGCAACCCGACCATTACTGACAGTAGCAACGTCGGTCTCATTCCCAACCACAACCAGGCTAACTCTACGAACGTTGTCAGAGCTCCTGCTCTCGTTTCCATGGTGATGGCTGCTCTCGCGCTGATGGTCATGTGGTAAACATATCGGGTTACCAATGCACGCAGGATGTAGTCTCTAGTGGAGGCTGCCATGACTAAGACGACCTTATGAGGTTATGAATTTTATGAATGACGGGCCACAAATTGTTTCTTTTTCAACGGCCAATGCAAGAGGCGACAAGAAACGCCAAGCCTTTTGCGGTACCAAAGTTTTATGTGTTTTCTATTTTTAAAAGGTTCATGAATGGAGGATTATTAAGTCAATATGTTTTTTTTTTTTTTCGGCGAAATTTCATGAACAATATTTTCTAGATGCTTAATAAATTTTATAAAAAAAAGTCCGAATCGAATTGCAGCGTTTTGTCCAATTGTAAAGGGCAAATAAGCCTGTCAAGTCATGGTCAGCAAGGCTAGCTCTATTAAGTCAATGCATCTCAACTAGCCCCACAATTTCCCGTAGCTATAAAATCCCATGTATGCCAAGTCTCAGCCCTTGGACTTTCCTTTGCGCCATCATCGACTTCATCGTTATTGCTCAGTATAATAGCCCACCATGGCCGATCCAGATAGACCAATTCGGTCTATTGCCGAGCCGGGCCAAAAGGTGCCCTATAAAGAAGGTGTAGCAGAGCTCCGACAAGTGGTGGCGAAGCTTCTTGGGCGCTCGCAAACGTCGTTTCCAGGCGCGCAGCCCGTCAGTTTTGCGCGTGAGCATTTGACGGAGCTGATGCAGGAGGAGTATGTATTTTTTTTTTGCAACTCTATATTATACTTGCTCTACGAGGAAGCTAACTTGTGATTGATTACAGCTACTATGTGTGCGAAAAATCCGACGGCATTCGATACCTTTTGTACCTCACGACCGACGACCAGGGTGGCGAAGCGCAATACCTGATTGACCGCAAAAACGACTTTTGGTACAACAACAACCGCAACCTGCACTTTCCGCTGCTCGAGGATCGGCAGGCGTTTCACGACAAGTCCATCATTGATGGTGAGCTGGTCATGGACGACGAGGGAAATGGCAACATGGTGCCGCGGTTTCTCGTGTTTGACTGCCTGGTTCTCGGCGGTAAGAATCTGATGGACCGCACGCTGGACAAGCGCGTGGCGTATTTCAAGGAGATGATATACCGGCCGTACAAGGACCTGCTGGCCGAATTCCCCGAGGAGCGGCAGTACCAGCCGTTTGAGGTGCAGTTCAAGGAGATGCAGTTTGCGTATGGCACGGAAATGATTTTCTCACGCGTGCTTCCCAGCCTGAAGCACGGCAACGACGGGCTGATTTTCACGTGCCGCAACACGCCCTACAAGCACGGTACCGACCGCCACATTCTCAAGTGGAAGCCGCCGGAGGAGAACACGGTCGACTGCCGGTTGCGGCTGCAGTTCCACATGGTTGAGCCGGATGAGCAGGACGTGGCCGAGGGCGTGATGCAGCCGTACACGGACTACGAGGCGGTGCCCAAGGCCGAGCTGTGGACGTTTATGGGCGACAGCGGGCCCAACAAGTACCGGTACTTTGTTGACGTGCACATTACCGAAGACGAGTGGGACACGCTCAAGAGCCTGGGCGATCCGCTCGACGACCGCATCGTCGAGTGCTATCTGGACGAGCAAAAGCGCTGGCGCATCAGCCGCTTCCGCGACGACAAGGCCGAGGGAAACCATTTTTCGGTGCTAGACAGCGTGCTCAAGAGCATTGAGGATGGCGTCACGCAAAAGGACCTGCTGGCAGTGCAAAACCAGATTCGCGATGCGTGGAAGCAGCGGGAGCAGAAGCGACGCGACAATTAGGTTGGGTTGGCCTGGACCCGAAGATGATTCTTTTGTTTTTTACTGTTTCTCATTTATTGTTGGGTTATGGCGTTGTGGCACGAGGGCTGGATTACTGGTATTATGTAGGAGCGACGGGAACGGTCTGGATGATTATTTTATCTTTTCAATACATGGTTCTGAGCATTTCTACTGTGGAGGTTCTGGTATAATTGGTACTATAATAGAGTAGGCTGATTGATAGATAGGATTGAGAAGGAGAAACGCATGGTAGCACATGAGGCAAGGCATTTTCCTCTTTCATTTCGTGACATCATTTCTTTTTTCATGGCTGAGCACAGGAGCTTAATAATCCATATGGCCATCATATTGAACAATCCCGTCAGCGTAGGTGAAGCTACTCGATTCTTAGGGTGGATGTTGAGAGATGTGACAGCAAAGAAATAGATATTACTAGCAACATGTTCGTAGTATTACATAGTTATAATTAAAACTAACTATTTGCAGAGGAAGTTTAAATAGGGTTCTGAGTTTTCTGTGGTTTTTCTGACGTTACACAAAAATACATATGGTAACTAACTGTAATAGAAGCCAGAGCCGAAATTGGCGTGACTTTATGACTGCAGAAGAATAAATATCAAGACGTGTTGGCATTGGGCTTGGAATTAGTATTTGAAACGGCTCTGCCAGATATAGTATTAGTTGAGTTATCGGGTTGTAAATAGATGGCTTAAAACCTCGAATGCTGTATTTTTATTTTCAAAACAAAGAAAACGAAAACAAAACAGTAGCCATTAAAGGAAAGAAAAAAGAACATAAAAAAAATAAAACAAAACAAAACAAAACAAAACAAAACAAAACAGTAACTATCAAGAAAGTGAATAAAAACAAAAATAGAAAGAAAAAAGAATGTAGACACCAAACTTTTAGTCTGTAATCTTGAGACGAAGTTCCAATCTTGTCTGCTCAAACCCCCTATGGCGTCAAATTCAACCACGAACGTCTCGTCCATGGATATCTGGACTGTTTCTTTTTTTTCATATTTTAGCTACACAAAGTATTAGCTGCAGAAATCAGTTTGGCTATAGGAGGGGTTTTGTTGCCAGATTCATTTCCGCGATGCCTCCTCGGCACCTCCTTCGGACGGACTCGGATATCTTGGCCTATCTCAAAGGTGTACCCGATTCTGATATCAACGACTTGCCCGGTTCTAACCGAGATGGGATATCCAATGGTAAGTAGTCTCTTTGGAGAAGTAGCAGCATCAAAAATGGGCGTGGGTGGAACATCTCATGAAATTCATCCTCATCTTTGTCGACGCTGTGGTGCTATGCTACACGGTTTGCTTCGTCCGCAAATTCAATCACGGTTTGGCCTCGACAGACTTAGCTGCGCTTTGCCATCGACAAATCAACAAGCCAAGCTTTACCAGCAGTTCTGGCTTTTCTTTACATTTACTTTCACTTCTCGCGCGTTACTCCCTAGGCTCTCTACTGTCACCGTGTCCTACGCCCACGTCACCTCATTCCCTATTCGGCCATGGATATGAACCCCTCCTACTCTATCACCGCCGCTGCCGTCATCTCCATTTCCAACAGAAAACCCCATTCTACTAATGACCTTGTTACTGACCGTATTACCGAAGTAACGCCAAGCGAAAATGCCACCGAAAAGGAAAAGGCCGCAGCCAGGCAGAACCCGATCCGCAAGTTTCTCGGCAAGATTGAAGAAAAGTGCCGCCGCAAGAAAGACGACAGCAGCAAGCCGCAAGACAAAACAGAAGACGCCAAGCCCGGCCCGTCAAAATCGGCGTCCAAGCATGGCCGCTCCACGCTCAACAAGACGAAGAAGCCGCGGGACGACACGAAGCACGGCAAGGCGGAGCGGAGCCGCACTGCAACTACAGCAGACAAGTCGCGTACAAGAACCGCCAAAGCCCACGGGGCAGCTGGACCGAGCCGCTCGAGACGAGATCCAGCACGCCGCATCTTGGAGACCCAGCAGCACGAGAATAGCCGCCGCCGGTATTCGGACCGCAAGGGCAAGATGCCGATGCGAAGACACGACTCGAGCGAGAGTAAGTAGACGCAGATGAAGCCTGTAGGTGTATATGATGCTAACACTGTTCCAGGCGAAATGATTTACCGCGGCCGCTTCTGCCCGCACTGCAAGCACTACAAGGCGTTGGAAGCGTTCCCGCCAGACTCCCAGATCTGCAACCAGTGCGATGGCGTGTACAGCCGCAAGCAGTCAGGAGGCGACCTCGGCAAGGCTGTGCAGGACCAGCTCAACCGCATCGACGACATTTTTGCTGGGCGGAACCGCCACGGCTCGCGGGTCGATTCGCCGCGGGGAAAAGAGCCAGCGACGGCCGTCAAGACGGCGGCGGGCGATGGTGGCGCGTCTGGCTCGGGTGGTAGAGAGAAAGAAGAGGGAGGAAAGGGTTCTGCGTCTTCGTGTTTAGGGAAAAAGGGCTCTTCCGGGGACAAGGAGTCTGATAAGGCTACCGAGAAAACTGACAAGACTAATGACAAAAAGTCAGACGAGGCTGAAGACGACAAACAGACCGATGCTACAAAGAGCAAGGATTTGAGTTCCAGCTCAAGCTCAAGCTCAAGCTCAAGCTCAAGCTCCCCCGAATCAAAAAACTCCAGCTCTTCCAGTGAGAGCGACCTTTCTCCTTCTAGCGACGATTTTTCCAGCAACCAGTCCTCTAGCTACCAGTCCTCTACCGACAGCGAATCTTCTTCCGGCAGCAACAGGCCTAGACACAAAGCCAAAGGCCATTTCTGCTGCCCAAAATCTCACAGGAGATGCTACAGTCAGCGCCGTGGTCAACGATACAGACACCGCAGAAAGAGAAATTGCAGGGGCTCTCCGGACGACAAAGAGTGCGAGTCTGAGCAGAGGAGCTCGACCGAGTTCAAGGAAACCGACAAGGCCAGGATAGAGCCCGATCCCGAGCCCAGGCAGGAAGCCACAGAAGAACCAAGCAGTAAAGACACCGACAAGGGAAAGGGAAAGGCCGTCGAGTTAAACTGGTCGGTGACTCTGGGAGACAGTAACTCTTCTGACGATGACAGCAGCAAGTCCGCCTGCAATCACGAGGTTCCCCTGGTGCACGGCGTCTCGGTGATTGAAGACGCTATTCTCTACGGCGACCCGTTTGCGCCCGTAAAGGCTAGCATCAAGTACTGCAGAAAGTGCTCGCAGCCAGAAGGCCTCGTGTACGATGAAGTGTACAACATTGGTGATCCGTCGCGGCATAAACGAAGCATTGAAAAGATGAGGGCAATTGCCAGGGCAATTCTTGAGATGGAGAGCAAGGAAAAGGGCGAGAGCTCCAAGGCTGAGGGGGAGAAGAAGGACGAGGTTGAGGGAGAGGAGGAGGAGGGGAAGAAAGAAGAGGAGGGGAGAGGAGAAGAGGGGAAGAAAGGAGAGAAGAAGGATAAGAAAGGAGAGAAGGAAGAGGGAAAGAAAGAGGACGAAGAAGAAAAGAAGAAAGATGAAGAGAAGGGCAAGGAGGAAAATGACAAAAAGGAAAAGAAAGACAAGAAGAAGAAGAAGGCGAAGAAAAATAAGGACAAAGCAGAGAAGAAAAAAAGCAAGGAGCAAAAGAAAGACGACAAGCCCAAGAGGTCCACCGACCCGGCCAAATCTGACGCCGAACGGCCGAGTTCGTCAGATTCACGGGAAAAGGACGGGAGCAGCAGCAGCAGCGAAAGCAACGACAGCAGCAACGAAAGCAACGGCAACAGATTCCAGTGGAGAGACGGTGAGGGAGAGAAGGAAAAGGCCAGAAAGAGTGAGAGAAAAAAGGGCAATGAGGCCAAGAAGAGTTCAAGCTCAGAGGCCAAGAAGGGTTCAAGCTCAGAGGCCAAGAAGGGTTCAAGCTCAGAGGCCAAGAAGGGTTCAAGCTCAGAGGCCAAGAAAGGCTCTAGCTCAGACGAGAATAAGCCCGTAAAGGGTGTGCTGGAAACATCGCCAAAGACTTCACCAAGGAGCTCGCCCACTCCCGGCAAAAAGGCCCTATCCGAGAAAAAATCGCCGCCGGAAAAAAAGACCTCGCCCGCGAAGAATAACACGGAGACCTATGAGGCCAAAGCCAAGAGAAAGTCAAAGAACAAGATTAGCCGACCAAGGAAGAACAAGACCAATGGAATGTCAAAAAACAAGCCCAGCTCCGGCTCCGACGGCAGCTCCGACTCCAGCTCAAGCTCTGCGACGAGTTCTCTCGATGCGCGTCTTTCTCAGGCTAGTCTGCACAGCCGCTCGCTCGAGCGGGCTACGCGTAGACTCCGATCTCGCTCCCGTTCCCGCTCGCGCAACGCCGATGCCTTCCCTTCTTCGTCCTCCTCTTCTTCCAGCTCCTTCTCCTCCAGCAGCTCCCCAACCGACTCCTCCAGCTCCGACGTATCCCGCAACCGCCACGACTGCCGCCGCAGCGTGTGCAGCTGCGACATGCACGCGGTGATCAACCGGCGGCAGCGGCGGCGGCGTCGTCTGCGCCGGTGCGCGTTTCTGGGGATGCGCAAGCGGCACTATCGCATGCAGGGGCGCAGTCTGTTGCGCGGCAGGACGCTTGCTCGCGATAGCTTGTCGCCGACGTCGATGGAGAGTTCGTCGAGCTGTGCATCGGGGTCGGAGTCGGGATCGGGGTCGGAGGGAAGCTGTTGCTGTGGGGATCATCAGTGTGACCTCTGTTCGTGTTCACGGTCGCGCTCACGCTCTCGTTCCCGCCTAAGCTCCCACTCACGCTCAACTTCGCGCTCAAACTCGGTTGTCACAGAGAGCTGCACGCGCAACTACCGCCGCCTCACGCGCCGCAACAACGGATACAGCCGGCGTCGTCGCCGCCATAGCCACAGCTACAGCTACAAGCATCGCCACTACCGCCATCGCGACAATAGCCCGGAAGAAGGATACAGCCGTGGTCGACGCCGCGAACGGGATCGTCACTAAAGACTTTGGCAGAGATTAAAGTGAAATACACATTGGCGGAATGCCGCACGAGGAAGACAACAGTTGAGTACTACAGAAGGGCTGAGACTGGCACTGCGAGTGGTATGGAATGGAATGAATCAAGCAAAAGAGTTCAACTGTCGGGGCCATTGATTAAGTTTGTATTTGTTTGTAAATAACTCTACTCTGTTAGCAAAAAGAATTACATCACAGCCCACAGCACCACCGTGATAGTGCCCACCTTTTTCTCACTATCGTCGTCACTACGTCACTTTTGCTTCCGTTGTTACAGTAATAAGTATATGTAGCTTCACGTGACAACGCCCCTCCCCCGCGCAAATCGCAAAGTGGCTGGCTGGCTGGCGCGGCGCACAAGCCCATAAAGAACGAAGCTATAGCTGTAATTCCAGCTGGGAGGAACCCGGTCGCTGCCGTCATCACTGCTGAAAACCACAGAAAAAAAAGCTCTTTAGGCCCCGTTTGTAGAAGCTCAAGGCCTGTAACCTAGCTTGCATGCATGTATGCATGCAGATTAGAGCATAGAACATGCTCCAAATTCCCATCACCATCGCCAGTAATCTATCAATCAATTAACAATCAATCAATCGACTTTCCGCCCTGCCGTTGGTTGCCTTCCCTTTCTTTCTGCTTTCTTTCGTTTTTACTTTCCTTGCCTTCTTTACCCTGCCCTTTCTTTTCCCGCTTTCTCATAAACACCAGTAATTCTCAATTATTCGTGATAGACCGTCTCGCGCCTCATTCTGAAAAGCAGCAGCCAACCAATTAGTATTCTTAGAGCCGACCGGCGGCCTTTGTTTCTTGCTTTGATCTCATTCTCATTTGTTACATCTTAATATTCTTACTTTTGGCGGCGGGTCGTTTTTTTCTATTCATTCATTCTTGTCCCAACAGGCCAGCCACAATGTGGAACGACGAAGACAACAATCCGTACGGCAGCTGTTTCGACCGTCGCGACTCATTTACGTCGTCGGTTAATCCGTCATCGCCGATTTTCCGCGGGGGTAAGTCGATTACTACACAGAACAAGAGACGCTCGCTAACCACCGGCAGCTTCGCACTTTGACAACCGTCCAACCACGCCCTCGTCCGACGACGACGATCAAGAAGAACACCACCGAGTTGGTGGTGGAAGTGGGGGCGGCGCTCTGATCGGCGACAACGACAACGACAACGAAAACGGCCATGAAAACGGCCGTAGCCTGGCCCACCACTTGGACAACAATGATGATGACGACGACGACGATGACGATGCGGATATCCAGCCAATGCGCAAGCCCGGTGGCTACGACAGCCGCATCGAGCAAATCATCTACGAGCACCCCGAGATTCCAATCCTGATTACCGACGCCGGCAAGAGCCCCGAGAGCGGCGGCAAGTTTATCGTCTACACCATCCGGACCGGCGTAGGTACCCTCTGAATGACTCTGATGCACTATATATAGCTAACAGGCCACCCCTCCCAGGACCTTGAAGTGCGCCGCCGCTACTCCGAGTTTGCGTCACTGCGCGATGCTCTTCTCCGCCTTCATCCCACTCTAATCATCCCGCCCATTCCCGAAAAACACACCATGGCCGACTATGCTGCCAAGCCTACGTCGGCCAAGCAAGACCAGCAAATTATTGACCTGCGCAAGCGCATGTTGGCCGTCTTCCTCAACCGCTGCCGTCGCATGGAGCAGGTCAGAGCCGACGGCGTCTGGTGGCGCTTTTTGGACCCCAATGCTAGCTGGGTAGGTTGCCTGGCTGCTTTCTAGCTAATCGTGGTTTCGTAATATGTGCTAACTTTCTCAGACCGAGGTCCTCCACTCCCATCCCGTTGCCAGCGTCCCGAAATCCGTCCTCAAAGCCCCGCCGCTCGACCCTGCCAATCCCACGCCCGCCCACAACTGGCTGCCCGTCCCGTCTACGTCGGCGAAACTCAAGGGCCCTGTCACCGACCCGTCAATCGGGCCCGGCATACCAGCGCGTTTCCCGCCCGACAATGTCAAGCTCACCGAGTATGAGCTGGATCCGTACTTTATGGCCTTTGAAGCCTCCATCAAGGAGCTCGAGCAACTGCTGGCCGGGCCCATGGAAAAGGTCAACAAGCGCACTCTCAGTCATCTGACTAGCTTAGCAGCCGACTACTGCGAACTGGGTGGCAAGTTCAACGCCTTTGCCTTGTCGGAACAGGAGCAGGTTTTGGGGTCTGCTATAGAAAAGGTTGGCCAGGCCATGGACTCATCGTACCTGGCGACAGAGGACCTGGCAACGGCCCTGGGCGCCAACTTCTCAGAGCCCATGCGCGAGAATGCCCAGTTTGCCGGGGTAGTGCGCAATGTGCTGCGGTACCGCGTGCTTAAGCGCGTGCAGCAGGACATGACCACGGATGAGTTGGCAAAAAAGAAGTCGCTGCTAGAGCAACTGGAGCGCAGCGAGGCCGAGGCGAAGCGCATTGAGCAGTACCTCAGTAGCAGCCAGGCCCAGCTGCCTCCCCATGGCGCGCCCGCGTCTTCCTCTATCTTGTCACTGCCGCCGGCGCCGACAACGACAACTAGAGCCCGCGATGCCGACGATGCCGACTCGTTTGACTCGGATTTTCCGCCGACACACGGCGAATTTTCAGTCCCTTCGGCCCGCCAGGGCGCGCCCGAGCCGGTACCAGCAACAACGACGACTACTACGACGACTACGACCATGACGCACCGCAAGATGCCCAGTACCAACTCGATTACAAACAAAATCTTTGGCCCACTGCGGCAGGCGATACAGGGCGTGGCCGACGTGGATCCCGAGCGGTCGCGGCGGGACTTGATTGGCAAAACAAAGGAGAGCATTGAGCACTTGACGCAGGCTCAGGTGGTGGCGGAGCAGGATGTCAAGGAGGCGAGTGCGAGCATCTTGAAGGACATGAAGCGGTTCCAAAGCGAGAAGGAGGAGGACCTGCGGCGGTACATGGTAAGTTTTTTTTTCTCTCCTATTCTTTTACATTTGTTTCCCCCCCCCCCCCTTTTTGCATTTGCCTCCCTTTGCATTTGTTTCCTTCACGGCTGTCTATTTTACTTTGTAGTCTGGTTTGCTGGAAACTAACATCTTGTAGATTGCATATGCCAAGAGTCAGATAGAGTGGGCAAAGACGAACAAACAGACGTGGCAGGAGACGCGCGACGAAGTCAGCAAGATTAGCGACGTTTGATTTGTTTTTTTTTCTTTTCCTCTTTCTACACGGGCAGATACTGTAATGAACAGATATTGGCGTCTTGTAAAACATAGCAGCGTTACTAATAGCTTGAATATAACAAAATCATGTTAGTATGTAAGGTTTACTGTGTACTACGGAGTACATAGTGGTGCATTTCCATCTCCACTATAACCACTGCAGTTTAGTGCTGCTGAACACCGGATCTGCATGCGACTTTCAGGGCCCACTTTAATGCCTGAGGTCTAGCCTTGCAGCCAAACTCAAGCTCGTCCAAGTTCTCAGCCTCACGAAATTCTGTCAGAATTTATGGAACGGCAAACAACCAAGCGATCTCTTTTTTTTGTCTGCTTTCCGCTGTTTTTACTCTGAACATACATCCATCGCAGGTTGGCCATAAAAGGTCAATTTCTTGCGCCTAATTGATAATTCTGACCTTGAATATCTTAATCTCAGCTTCTATTTCTTCGTTTTTCTTCCTCCTTCTTCAGCCTCCTTGATCGCTTCGCCTCGCTTCAAAACTCTATCGCGACAAGCGCGTGGATTGTACCCGCCCGGCAACCTCCGAACACGCTTCTCTTCCAATCGCCGGTCCGAAACTTGTCTCCCTGACAAGAAACTCTCATTCCCGCTGCGACCGCCCACTATGGCGTCGGCTATACGCAATGGTGTGGCCAATGGCTCGCGCGGCGACGGCGCCCCGGCCAAGCGCTTTTCCGACATCCCCTCAGCCATCGATATTCCCGTGCGCGACCAAGAAGACGAGGCTGTCGAAGTCGATCTAGACGAGCTGATTGACGACCCGACTGAGCTCTGCACACTGCTGGAGAACGAGCAGGCGGCGCGTATCTACTGGATGACTGTGGCCATGGCGTATGCCAAGAAGAGCAAGGCCGACCACGCCATCGAGATGCTGGTACGCGCTAACCAGGTGCTGCAGTCATCCAGCACCCGCGAAAAGGTCAGCATGACCTGTGGCTTGTGTTTCTTGTACCTGTACAAGGCTCGCGAGGCGCCTCGTGTTGCGCCCACGGGCTCCGATGCCAGCGACATCAAGACCAAGGAGTATTTCCTTAACCAGGCTACTGCTTCGCTGAACGAGGCCTCGCGCATCAACCCAGCTTTCCCCCCATTGTTCCTCGCCCGCGGTGTTTTGCTCCTGCTCAAGGCCTCGCTTCAGAGCCCCAACAAGGGCTCAGGCTCCAGCGAAAGAGACGAGCTGCTGCAGCGCGCCCTCAAGTCGTTTGAGGATGCTCTGCGTGTTTCTTCACAGAGAAACATGCTGGCCCTGATGGGCAAGGGCCGCGTGCTCTTCTCCATGGGCAAGTACGCCATGGCGCTGTCCTGCTACCAACAAACGCTGCAGAAGATGCCTTCGCTCACAGACCCCGACCCGAGAATCGGCATTGGCTGCTGCTACTGGATGCTGAACCACAAGAACGAAGCCATGATGGCCTGGGAGCGTGCGCTTGAGGTCAACCCCAAGAACAAGTGGGCTCAGTCTCTGATGGGTATCTACTACCTGGATGCCAGCGGACGCGTGCCCATCAACAGCACCGAGTTTCTTCGCCTGTACAGCAAGTCCATGACTGATTACACGCAGACAGCCTACAAGCTCGACAAGAATCTCCCCATTACATGCTCGACTTTTGCCAACTACTTCCTTGCGCGCAAGAACTACGCCAACGCCGAGACCCTGGCCAACAAGGCCATTCAGTACACCGACGTCAACGCCATTGCCAGTGACGGCTGGTACCTTTTGGCCAAGAAGGAGCACTACACGGGCAACCTGACGCTGGCCAACGACTACTACAGGCGATCGGACGATGCGAGAGGCGGCGGCGACCGCGGATACCTCCCCGCCAAGTTTGGCGCGGCGCAAATGGCCATTATGCGCAACGATCTTGCCGAGGCCAAGCTCCGCTTGGAGAAGCTTATTCAGCAAACCAGAAACATTGAGGCTATGATACTTCTGGGAACCATTTACGCCGAAGAGGTTTTCCAGAACGAGGATGCCGAGACGAAGCAGGACAAGTCCCAGGAGGCCAAAAAGGCTATCAAGTTCCTGGAGCAGGCCCGCAACGCTGCCAGAGATCCCAAGCGCAACATTCCGTTTGACAGCTCTGTTCTGCTGAACCTGGCTCGTCTGTACATGGCCGAGGCGCCCGAGAACTCGCTGCAGTGTCTGCTTGAGGTTGAGAAGCACGAGATTGAGCAGATTCCAGAGAGCGAAAAGCCGACGCCGGTTTATGACTTTGGCACCGACGTCGAGGCCGAGAAGCTGTCTGAGAAAGAAAAGCAGGCTATCCGCGAGAAAGAGGACGCGCGTATTGCGTCGCTCAGCCGTGAGCTGCTCCCGCCTCAGCTGCTCAACAACATTGGCTGCTTCCTCCAGCATGCAGGAAAGCATGGGCAGGCCTGTGATACTTTCCAGTCTGCCATGAACTCGTGCATTAGAGTGGTCAAAAACATGCCCGAGGCCGACACTGATGGCTACATGACCACGATCAGCTACAACCTGGCGCGTAGCTACGAGTTTCAGGGCATGACTGACGAGGCTGTTAAGCTGTACGAGACTGTGCTGGAGAAGCACCCGGGTTATGTTGATGCGCAGACGCGTTTGGCTTACATTAACCTGCGCAAGTTCCCGCAAAAGGAGGGCCCGGATGCCGTGAGCAAGCTGTACCAGGACAACAACACGGATCTCGAGGTGCGTGCGCTGTACGGTTGGTACCTGGGCAAGTCGACGCGCAAGCGGCCGGTCAATGTTGCCGAAGACCCCGAGTTCCGGCACTACAAGCACACGCTGCAAAACTACGACAAGCACGATCGCTATGCGCTGGTGGGCATGGGCAACATGTACCTTCAGCAGGCACGCGAGATGCGGCGCGACACGGAGCAGGAAAAGCAGAAGCGCAGCGCCATCTACAGCAAGGCCATGGAGTTCTTTGACAAGGCGCTACTGCTGGATCCCAAGAACGCGTTTGCGGCTGTGGGCGTGGCCATTGCGCTGGTCGAGGACAAGAAGGATCTCAAGTCGGCGCTGCCGATTTTCATCAAGGCGCGCGAGACCATCAAGGACCAGCCGCACCCGTACGTCAACCTGGGTCACATCTATGCCGAGCTGCGGCAGTTTAACAAGGCGATTGACAACTACGAGACGGCGCTGGCGATGGAGGGCAAGGAGAACGACAGCGTGATTCTGTCGTGTCTTGGTCGTGTTCTGATGCACCGTGGACGCAGCGAACGTGATCTGGACTCGTTTGATCGGGCTCTTGAGTGTGCGAAGAAGGTGAGAAAGCATCTCTTGACTTTTCTTTTGAGTATCTACTAACAAAAGCATTCATAGGCCCTTGCCTCGGCTCCCGATCAAGTCCACCTGCGCTTCAACGTGGCCTTTGTCCAGGTCCAGTTGGCGTCCACCATCCACGGTCTCGGCGAAAAGGCCCGGACGTGCGCCCAGCTGCAGGCCGCCATGGACGGGCTAGAAGAAGCCATCAAGACGCTGGAAGAAATCGCCGGCGTGCCTAACCTGCCGTACCCCAAGAACGACATCCAGCAGCGTGCCAACATGGCGCGCAACACGCAGCGCAAGCAGCTGGAGCGCGCCATGGCGGTGCAAAAGGAGTACGAGGAGCGCAACGCCGAGAAGCTGCGCATTGCTAACGAGAAGCGCGAGGAAGAGCTGCGCCGCAGGGAAGCCGCGCGCCAGGCCGAAATCGACGCCGAAGAAGCCCGCAAGGAGCGCATCCGCCAGGAACGCGCAGTCCTGATGCAGCGCGACAAGCAGCTAGCCGAGGAGATGGCGGAAAAGGAGCGGCAGATTAACGAAGCCGAGATGACATCGGACGGCGAGGGCGGCCGCATCAAGCGCAAGCGCAAGGCGAGCGCGCGCAGCGGTGGTGGCGAGCGTGCTAAGCGGAGCGGCGGTGGTTCTCGCAAGAGCAGGAAGAATAAGACGGTTGGTAGCGACAGCGAGTCTGACGGCTCTGGCGACGACAACGATGACAACGACAACGGATCAGACGGTGAGGCTGCGCGCGCGCCCAAGACGAAGAAGCGCAAGCTGGCGAACAAGCCGGCGGCATCCCGGGCCAAGGACAATGGCAAGTACAAGTCGGCGGAGATTATCGAGGACAGCTCGGACTCGGACGGCGATGCCAACGGGTCGTTCCGCGGCGGTGATGAGTCGGAGGATGAGCTAGAGAAGGCGGAGCGCAGACTGGAGAAGGAGGCGGCGGCGGCGGCGGCGACAGGAAACAGAGCGGGTAGTGTCGGGGCGCAGGAGAAGATGGATGTGGATAACGAAGATGAAGACGAGGATGAGGATGCGGATGTGGCGCGGGCCAAGACTAAGAGAAGACGCGGTCGCGTGGTGGAGGATGATAGTGATGAGGACGAGGGTGCGGCGGGCGATGCAATGGATGAGTAGGGTGAACTAGTGTGGAAGATTAGTAGAGAACCGGAATCAGGGTTTCAAGGGTTGTTTGTTAGTTTGCTTGCTTGTTGTTTATTTTCTTTTTTTAACTGCGTCCGTCTTGTTGTTCTGTTTACACATACATTATCATAACAAGATTTAAAAGATGATTCAATTACTCCATTCGTCGGCTTTTCTATATGTCTAATCTATATATCAAAAGCCTACAAGGTGCAGCTCTAAAGTTCTATAAGCCCATTTTCCAGGGCTTAAAAAGTATAAAAAAAACCTACTGCTTAAAAGCAAACCCCTACTGCTTAAAAAGTAAAAATCTGGTCATCCAGCTTGCTGACCGGACGCGGCTTCTCCCAGCCCAGCGTCTGCGCCGCCTTCTTGCAGCCCGACGTCATGGGCGGCGGGCCACACAGCAGCAGCTTGCAGTCGGGCGCAGGCTTGGGCAGGTACTTGTCCATCATCTCGGCAGTGACGTAGCCGACGGCGCCAGTCCAGCCCTCGGGCGGGCGGTCCAGCACGTAGTGTACGCGGATGCCGGCGTCCGACTCGGCCAGCTCGTCGAGGTCCTCCTTGAGCAGAATGTCCTGCGGCGTGACGTTGGCAAACAGCAGGTCGACCTGGGTGGTGTCGCCGGTAGCGCGGCCGCGCGAAATGGCCTTGATGATTTGCAGCATGGGCGTGATGCCGGTGCCACCGGCAATCATGGCAAAGTGGCGCACCATGTTGGGCGTGTAGACAAAGGCGCCCTTGGGGCCGCGCACGCGGATTGTGCGGCCGACGACCAGCGACGCCATGTACTTGCTGATGTTGCCGGTGGGGTACGACTTGATGAGCAGGTCGACAAAGCCGGGGAGTTCGTCGCCCGAGATGGGCGTGTACGAGCGCACGACTTCCTTGCTGCTACCGTCTTCCTGGGGGATGTTGGCGCCAATGGAAATGTGCTGGCCGATGGGGAGGCCGAGGATGGCGGTGGGATCGGGGAGAGCGAAGCGGTAGCTGGAGGGGTTAGTTGATGTTTGCATGGCATAGTGTGGTAGAGGCAGAGTATGGTAGAGTATGGTAAAGGCAGTGCAGTGGTAGAGGCAGAGTATGGTAGAGTATGGTAAAGGCAGTTGTAGAGGCAGAGACGTACATGGCCACGTTGGGCGAGATAATGGTCTTTTCCTTGAGCTCAAACTCTTGGAAGACATCCGGCTTGAGGACCTTCTTGGGCTCTGTAGGAGGGGGAGGGGTCAGGTTAGCTTTCTTCTAAAAAAAAAAAAAAAAAAAAAAAAAAAAAAAAAAAAAAAAACTCAGAGAGTCACTCACGCATGCTGTTGAACTTGTAGGCGCCCAGAGTCACCGCCAGAGCCACAGCATAGACAATCCATTCCTTCTTGACAATGTAGACACCGACCACGATCAGGCCCATGGGGATGTAAACCCCATCAAAGTACTTGCGCGACGTCAATGAGCCGGGCATCTTGGCTGCTTGTCAGAGAAACGATCTGATAAGAAAAGAAGCAGAAAGAAAGAAAGAGAGAAAGGAAGGAAGAGAAGAAAAGAAAAGAAAAAAAAAGAGGAATTCGCACAAGAAGCGAAGAAATATACAAGAAGAAAAAGAGGAGGGAAAGGGGGCGGAGAGGTTTCCCTTGGGTGGGTTGAAGAGAATGGAGAGAGGAAGAAGTAAAAGAAGAAGTAGAAAAAGAAATAAAAATAAAAAGTGTCCCCAGAATTTTATCTCACTAAATCTGCAGCCACTGTGTTCTATAGGCTACTCCGGGCTTATCTCCCTCTACTGCAGAAAACCAAACTTATACTACAATTTACTACTCTACTCTGACACGTTCCAGTATGGCCTACGTCTTTCTGGCTTGGGCATATAAGCCAATTGGTGGAATTAAGCATCGTTCTCTCATGGTTCGTCGGCGGCGGCTCATTCAAAAAACTCACAAGCTTCAAGTTTCCGTTGAGTTCTGCCGGGCGGTGAGCGCGTTTTGTTTGACAGCTTTTTCGTTCCGCTGCAAGCGGTTAACCCTGCATAACCCTACCCCGGCGTCTCCATGGATTTAGTGATTCTCACACTGGGTTAATGAAACATTAATTGTATTTGCCTTTGAATTAAAGTCATGAATAGCTTTGTGCCATGTGAACTTGTTTGTTTATTAGCCCCAAACCCAGTCTATAATTCTGAAATACTGGTGCCTACGACGTGAACTGTTGGAAGCTCCACCGCCACAATTAGCAGGTGGTAGTAGTAGTAGTAGTAGTAGTAGTAGTAGTAGTAGCAGCAGCGGCTTTAGAGGGGCAATCACCAAGTCTTCTGAAACGCACACAAGAAACAACAAGGAAAGAACAAAAATAATTTTTTTTTTCCTACTCTTTGTGAACAAAACACCAAAAAAAAAGACAGAAACATCATCATCATCATCGTTAATACAAAAAAATCTATCCGCTGTCCCGCTCGGCGCCCCCCAAATCAATCTCGTGATTTGCACTTCTGCAATTTACAAGCCAACTTCCAGGGCCTCCGCCGATTAACCAGCCCCAAGTCCCTCCAGTAATAGCTCCAAGCTCAGGCGGCCCCTCATTTGGCCTGGACTGGCTTCTTAATTCTGGGCTTCCAAGCGAGGAATTAGAAGGCTGCTTCTATTAAACTGACCTGACCTTGGGCACTGACCTTAATCCGACTGGGGAAAGCTTCTAAAGCACCTGCATGGCTTCTTCCTTTCTCTTCTGCTACTCTATTTACAGCTCTCTTTCCCTTAAGTTACGAGGTTGTCGCATTCGTCAGCCCCTTTCGATATTTTAGTTTCTTTTTTCTTTTTTTTTTTCTTTTTTTTTTGTCTTTTTTCTGTTTCTTTTTTTCTATCCATTCATTCCAGCTTCGTCCAGTCCTTCTTCAGCGACATTTCCGTTGACAGTTGAGCTGCTGAGCAATTGGAAGGGGGCGTTTGTTGTTCTACTAGTCGTTGATTGATTATCCCCAGCCTTTCCGCCAATTGCCTCGATTCGATTGTGTGCCTGGCTGCTTCATCTCATCTCATCTCATCGACCGCTCGATTCCATTGACTGCTCATCGCGTGACGGGAGATTTGCTCACCTAACCGACTTTTCTTGGTTCTCGACCATCCCCCCAGATTTCTCGTCTTCTCGACGTCGATCCCGTCCGTTTATATTTCATCCATCATCCATCCCATCATGTACAATTCAAACGCCTACGGCCAGCAGCAGCAGCAACAGCCGCAATATGGCGCTGCCTACGGCCAGCAACAGCAGCAGCCGTTTGCTCTCCAGCCCACTGGCTTTGGTCAGCAGCAGGCGCCGCTGCAGCAGCAGTACACTGGCTTTCCCATGGCAAACCAACAGCAGCAGCCGCAGCAGCAGCAGCCGCCCATGATGAGCCAAGCAACGGGATTCCAGCCGCAGCCAACCGGCTTTCAGCCCCAACCTACCGGCTTTCAACCCCAGCCGACTGGCTTCCAGCCGCAGCCGACCGGTATGCAGCCCCAGCAGCAGCAGTTTCAGCAACCCGCTATGCCGCCCATGCCGTCGATCCCGTCGCAGTACCAGCAGCAATACCAGCAGCAGCCACAACATTCCCAGTTCCAGCAACAGCCCCAGATGCCTACGCCGCAGATTCAGCTGCCCCAGGCTACCGGCTTCCCCTCGGTCACGCCGCCGCAGCAGCCGGCTTCGGCCCCGTCGCTGATTTCGCCACCGCCAGCTTCCGCCCAAAAGCCCCAGGCTACCGGCTTCGCCCAGATGGCTGCTTCTTTCCAGACAACAAAGCCGCAGCCGGCCGCGCCGTCCAAGCCGAATGCCATTCCCAATATCCGCCTGTCATTCATCACGGCGCCGGACCAGGCCCGCTTTGAGAACTTGTTTACCAAGTCGATTGGCGATGGCAACACCACAATGTCGGGCGAGATAGCGCGCGATTTGCTGCTGCGGTCACGACTGGACGGCGATTCGCTGGCGCAGGTTTGGTGAGTTTTCTCAACACACAATTATCTTTGGAATCCACACATTATCTTTTGAGATTGACACACTTACTGATACTAACTGTCTGCAGGACTCTTGCCGACACCACCCGCTCCGGCCAGCTGCACTTCCCCGAGTTTGCCCTCGCCATGTACCTGTGCAACCTTAAGCTGACGGGCAAGGTCCTGCCTCCATTGCTCCCCGATATTATCAAGAACGAGGTCTCGAGTATGGTCGACATCATCAACTTTAGCATCGCTGAGCAGGCCTCCGCTTCGGGTCGTGTTACACCCCTCCCGACTACGCAGACCCCGCCCACGATCCACCAGCCGCAGCCGCAGCAGTCGAATGCGCAGATACTCCAGGCTCAGATGACGGGGTTCCCCGGCCAACAGCAGATTCCTCAGATTCAGCAGTCGCAGCCCACTGGCTTTCAACCGCAGCCTACTGGCTTCCAGCCGCAGCAGACGGGAATGCAACCACAGGCTACCGGCTATGCTGGCCCGCGTCCTCCGATGCCACCCATGCCTACTGGATTCGCCTCTGGCCTGTCTCCGTCCATGGCCGCGCCTCTGAATGCGCAGCCTACCGGACGCCCTGGCCAGTGGGGTCTGGTTAACACTCCTGCCACGGGTCTGCCCAACATTGACGCCCTTGCTGCTCGCATGATGCCTCAGTCGGGCCGTGCCGACGGTGTCTTTACCACTGTTGGTCTGCAGGGCAATGCTGTTATCCCGTGGGCTATTACCAAGGACGAAAAGATTCGCTACGACAACCTGTTCCGCACGTGGGATGGCCTCAACAAGGGTTTCATTGGCGGCAGCCAAGCCCGCGAGATTTTTGAGCAGAGTGGCCTGGACAAGCCCGATTTAGAGCGCATTTGGACTCTGGCCGATAGTGGAAACAAGGGTCGTCTCGACATGGACGAGTTTGCAATTTCGATGCATCTCATCTACCGCAAGCTGAACGGATACCCGGTGCCAAACAACCTGCCGCCGGAGCTGGTGCCGCCGTCGACGCGCAACCTGGCCAGCTCGATTGGCGCCATGAAGAACATGCTTCACGAGGAGTCGGAGCTCCGCAAGAACACGGGCGCTGCGCTGCTGCCTCAAAAGACGGGTGTCAGCTACGCCAAGAGCCACTCGTTCAAGAACGGCAGCGGTGTTTCCAGCAACAACGGACGCAAGGATGCCACTGTGTTTAAGAACAATGACGACGATGTTGGTTACCGGTCGAGCGCGCGCCGCAGAGCCAACAACCGCTCGCCGCAGCCCGAAGCTGCTACTGCCAACGATGATGAGGAGCTTACGCTTGACCAGCTGCGCAAGAAAGTGCGCGAGAAGCAGGTGCTGCTAGATGCCATGGACTTCAGAGACGAAAAGAACCACGAGGAGGACGACATTCTCGACCGCCGCGACCGCCGCGAAGCCGAGGATCTGTACCGCCGTGTCCGCCGCATCCAGGAGGACATTGACGCACACCCCGATGCTGCGCTCTCGACGGGCGATTCTGATGCCGAGAGACGGTCGCTCAAGCGCCAGCTGCAGAACTTGACGGACAAGATTCCCGAGCTGGCGTCAGCTGTGCGCCGCACCGAAAAAGACATTGCCGATGCGCGTTTGGAGCTGTTCCGTCTGCGTGATGCCAAGAAGCACCCTGGCAGTGCCATGAGCATCATTGGAACTGGCCCGGGCGGTGCTGTGACTGAGTCTGACCGTCTCAAGGCCCGTGCCAAGGCCATGATGCAGCAGCGTACGGCGGCTCTGACTGGTCGCAAGATTGAGGGTGCGTCGGAGGATCTGGATGCGCCCAAGAGACTGGAGGAGGAGAGCATGAAGATTCGCTACGAAAAGGAGAACAACGAGCGCATGGTGCAGGATGTCGAGGACAGCGTGCGCGAGTTCTCGCGTGGCGTTGAAGATAGTCTGAAGAGCGAGATGAAGGATTCATCGACGGAGCACGAGCGCCGTCGCTGGGAAGATGCTCTGGGCGTTGAAGATGAGGTGCGCGACTTTATCTTTGATCTGCAGCGCGACAGCCGTGCTTCTCGTCTGAGAGCACAGGAGAAGCGCAGCCTCCGGGCCGAACCGTTGTCGCGCACAGACTCGCCAGCATCTCGTCTGGCTAGCCCGGCTCCTCCGGCGTCTTCTACGTCTCCGGCGCCGAGTGCCGGCGGTTCATACTCTTCCTACAAGACTCCCGAAGAGCGTGCTGCGTTTATTAAGCAGCAGGCCGAACAGCGCATGGCCGAGCGTCTGGCTGCTTTGGGCATCAAGACGGGCAACAAGCCCGGTGAGACTTCGGCGCAGAGAATAGAGCGCGAGCGGTCGGAGCGTGAAGCCAAGCTGCGCAAGGCCGAAGAGGAGGATTCGCGCCGCGAAACTGAGCGCCAGGCTCGTCTTGCCGAGGAACAGGGCGTCCCGACACCTGTTCAGCAGCAAGAAGAGCCCAAGCAGGAGTATAAGAAGGCACCCCCGCCGCCTGCTGCGCGCAAGCCTCCTGCTGTCAAGCCCGAAACAGAGTCGGCTTCCGCTGCTGCCGATGGGTATGACCAGGAGCGTGACGCTGCCGAGCAGCGTCTCAAGGCTTTGGAGGAACAGGTGCGCCAGAACAAGCTGCGCAAGGAAGAGGAGAAGCGCAAGAAGAAGGCTGCGGCTGCTGAAGCCAAGGAACGCGATGCCAAGGCTATGTCGCGACAGGCCGAGATTGACGCTGTGCGTAAGCGTGAGGAGGAGCTCCAGCGCCAACTGGCGGCTATGGAGGAGGATAGCAGCAGTTCGTCAGATGATGACGACGATGCTCCTCAGCAAATTACGCCCCAGGAGTCGTCGACTGGTGCTAGCCAGGAGTTTACTTCTGCTCCTCCCGCCCCTCCTGCGGCTCCTCCCGTCCCGGTTGTTGCTTCACCGCCTCCGGCTCCTCCGGCTCCTCCTGCCCCAGCTGCCAATGACACCGAGAGCAAGAACCCCTTCTACCGCATAATGTCGCAATCGTCTTCTTCGCCGATGCCTGCTCCTCCGGCTCCCGTTGCCGATGCCTCCACGAACCCCTTCTTCCGCCCTCCGCCCGTTGCTTCTACGCCCGCGCCCGCCGCGCCCGCCGCTCCCGCCGTTCCTACACTGTCCATCTCACGCAAGCGCGATGACTCGGATGACGACTGGGGCTCGGATAACGATAACTCGGACGACGAGTCGGACGACGGTCGCCCTGGCGGTAACTCGGCTGCGCAGCTGGCCTCGCTGCTCTTTAGCACCATGGCGCCGCCGCGTCCCATGTCGGCTCTTGGCGATAAGCCCGCGTCGCCGGCGCCCGAGACGCCCAGTGCTGTGTCGTCGCCGCCCCCTGCGCCGGCGTCGGCCCCGCCCGCCCCGGCTTTTGCGCCCCCGCCGCCTGTCGAGGCTCCCCCT
>LKBB01000074.1:0-34623 GCA_001513885.1 Thielaviopsis musarum
CCTTAGTCAAGCCACAGAGCGCTGGATTAGTAGTACGGTGGGTGACCACGTGCGAATACCCGGTGTTGTATGTTATATTTTTTAATATTTACCTTGTAAGTTTCGTTTACTTTGTGTGCTTGGCTCAAAAATAAAGAGATGTGAAATACATTATACCAAGATCCACTCCATCAAGTGTATGAGTTATTGAGGGAAGAATACGTTATAGGGAATTTTTTTTTTTGAATCACTCCATTTGTTTATCGAATAACTATGGCACAGGAAATGAAGGACACTAGTAGTATGAAGGCCGCTAATAGTGCAACCTTTAAACCTAGTGCTGTAGAACTTTTTCACTTGACAAGGCAATTTCAGGGCTTAATCTGTATGGTTTATAGGCATTAGTGAGAGCCTGTATAATTATATAAGTAAGTACAACCATAGCTTATAGAAAGCACAGGGTCCCTTCTGTACTTAGTATAGCTAGGCTCAAATCCTCAAACACATTATGCCTATTAGTAGCATGAAAATTGCAATGTTTGTATATGTAACTAACAAGTACCTTATTTTTTACATGATGTATTTTTTTTACACAAACTAAGTATTAAACTGCCCAATTCCTTTATGATAGAGGTGTACCTTGTCAGGGGCTACATACAGATAAGCTTGTTAAATGTAGCAGTAAAAAAGGCGAGATTCAATTAAGGACTAAAACAAGAGAAAAAGACAAGAACATGCAACCACATCCAACCTAAAATACCCAGACCCAAGACCATCAATCCCAATGACTCATTTGCTCACAACTGACTGCAGCATTATAGTAGTCATCATAGTAGGTACCCAAACTAGCTCCTCCCCATTATTGTACAACAGTAGGTCAAGCAACAGTAGACCAAAATAATAGTCACAGACCCTAACACATGACTCCCCTCCAGTTGCCTATCTAGCATCCACTAGCAGATGTACCTGCTCTAGGAGGGGCAGCAGTAGGGCCTGTAGCAGGAGCAGCAGGAGCAGTGGGAGGGCCTGCAGCTAGAGGAGTGCTGACACTAGCTCTGATTGCAGCCACATCAGTGACAATAGAGGCCAGGTCCAACTAGAGCTGGTAAACTGCAGCTTTATTGGCAGAGCTATCCAATCACAGCAGGGACAAGTCATTCATAGCACTAGGCATCAGCATGAGAACTGCATACACATCTAAGCAGACCTGCTAGACAAGAGCATTAAGACCTGTCAGCATCAGTGAGAGGTTATTGCCATTGTAGGCAACATTGGCATTGGCAGTAGCCAGAGCAGCTCCAGTAGCAGCTGCAGCAGCAGTAGCTTGAGCTCAGGTACTAGTAGCAGGGCCTGCAGGTACAGGTAGTGGGGCCTGGTTCACAGGGCCTTGTTGGGCAATGTGGCTGGCAATAGCAGCTAATAGGGGGAGCACCTTCCAAATGGCCATGCCAAAGTTGGTCAAGCAGGTTGGGGGCACAGTCAGGGTACTGTAGACCTTGTGGATCACATTAGCCAGGGCCTACAAGAATACAGCCATAGGCATGGCTAGGTTGGCCCACAGGTTGGGGTGCTTAGCAATATATAGGCCTATTGAGGCCAGAGCTAGCATGATTACAACACATGTAATGCCCTAGTTGCAGCAGAAGAAGCAGGCTTTATTAGGGCAGCCATGGTAGTTATTGATTATCCAGCACTCATGCATTGGGTCTTGGCCTTGGACTGTAAGGCAGCTAAAACAGGGAACCATCTGAATAGCAGAAGCTACAATCACTATACCATTGACACCCTGCTTCTAGGGGGCTATAGCAGCTATGTATAGAGTAGGTACAATATTGCTAGGCATGTTTTCAGGTTAGTGCAAGCAAAGATGTAGTAAAAATGAGTTAGAAAACAGAAGCAAAAGGAGTTAAGGTAGTAGTATCATGAGGTAGATAGCTGAAAATGAAGAAGGAAAGAAAAGAAGGAAAATAGTTTGGTAGGTAGCCTGGAAACCCTTAGCTTCTATAGGCAGATGGGAACAAAGAACTTAGACAAACAGTATAGTAGGGCCCTGTCTGCCTAATGTGGCTGGTCATTACTATCACAGATGCAGGTTGCCTAGGTGTGATAGTTGGTATTTTTCATAGAAGTATGCTAGTACAGTATTTTATTAGGTAGCATAGGCCTAGATTTTCTCTTTTTTCAGCTACAATAGCAGGGGTAGTCAGCCTTATATATACTGAGTGCCACTATGTTAGCTAGTACTAATGCAGGCTCCCATATAGGCTTAGGGTATCTAGTCCATTTGACCAAATACTTAATCATGCTAGTGGCAGATTGGCACTCTTACATGATTGCTTCAACCTTATACTCTAGGTGGCTGTCAACTTTAATTGCACCCAGTTCTACTAGCAGCACATCTTGCAATGGGAACACATTGTCAAAGTCCAGCCATAGATAGTCTACATAGAAGACATTATAGCTATTGCCCCCCCACATGTCTAGTCAGTATGTGTACATGCCAATACACTCTAGTACTTGGGTGTGAAATGCATGGTTGCAGAGAGACTTGCCAAGGCCCTCCTTGTTCAGGGCATATAGGCTCTTCTCAACCTACACATAGTCACCAGGCTTATAGTGTAGATGCAGCATGCACTTGCAATTAGTAGCCTCCTCTATGTCAGCACAAGCAGATGCAAGCTATTGTATAGCCTAGGCCTGCCACTCATGCATTCCATCAACTAGGTGTCAGGCCTATGACACAGGGCTCTGATCTAGGTCATAGTCAGCTATGAGACCCTCCTCTCCAGCTGCACTAAGCTTGACAGCAGCTGGCTCATAACCAAACATCATGTAAAAAGGGGACATTCCAGTCAAAGAGCTAGGGGAGCAGTTTAGCACAAATTCAATGAACTTAAGGCATTCAGCCCAATCAGGGTAAGTGTAGAGCATCTTGGCCAGCTTTGACTTCACCTTGTAGTTCATTCATTCCATAGCACTATTGGTCTGCAGATAGTATGTGGTCAAAAGGTAACACTCAATGCCAAGCTGCAAGCAGAGTTCTTTCCAGAACATAGCCACAAACTGCTAGTCTGACACAATGGTAGCTAGGAGCCCTCACATAGGTAAGTACTGTAACAAGAAGCAGTTAGTGAGATGCTTAATGTCCATCAACCAGTATGGGATAAGTTAGACACCTTTTGACAAATGGTTAATGATTGTCATTACATAGTGGTAGTCACAGCTGTTTGCATTAGAAATAGGGAGAGGGCTGACTATATCCAAGCTAATAGTCAACTACATGCAGTTAGGTATGGGGAGCAGGTATAGAGTGCCTTGCTTCTACTATTGCTAGGCATTCATACTATTGCAGATTTGGTAGTTGCAGCAGAAATGCCTGACATTATTCATGTAGTTGGGCCAGAAGTAGGTTTTGCCAATCTCTGCTGTCATGACTCACCTGCCTGGGTGGATCAGCAGGGCAGAGTCATGAGTCAACTACAGTATGGCCATATACAGCAGCTCTAATGCTGGCAGCTAGAGCTTCTTATAGAAGCAGGCCTATCCATTTGAGTCTAGTATGCACTCAGACAGCATTACATAAAGGCCCTTTAGGTCATCTGGCCACTGCTTCACACCATCCTTCAGGGTAGCACACATGGCTCAATATTAGTCATCTTTCTCAAGGGCTGCATGCCAGAGGTCAGATAGTAGTAAATCTGAGAATGGGGATGGCTCTGCAGCTACAATGGAGCAGATGCACAGTGTGCTATCATCATTGCAGTAGAACACCAGCTGAGTGCAGCCTGCAATATAGGGGTCAGTAGCATTGGCAGGCATGTAGAGGCAAGAGAGAGCATCTAGCATAGGGGCCAACTTGCTAGGGCAGTGTTCCAAGACAGGCAAATACTCACTTATATAGAGGGCCCAGTATACTTGCCTCTCTGACAGGTTGCATATGGTCATAAAGTGGAGGAGGTTCTTGTGATCCATCAAGACATAGATAGGCTCAGTACAGCTGTAGAGCTCTCTATGCCATTCTTTGAATGCATTAATGATAGCTAAAAACTCCTTGTCATGGATGGGGTAGTTAGCCTCTACAGCATTGAACTTCTAGCTGTAGAACCCACATGGCATCTAGGGGCTGCCTTCCTCCTACTGCTGAGTCAGCACTATGCCAATGCTATATCCAGATGCATTAGCCTTGACTATTATAGGGTGGTTGTAGCAGAAGGTGGTGAGAATCAGTGCCTACAGGAAACAGTCTCACAGCTTGTCAAACAATTGTATGCATTCAGAGGACCATGCAAATTCAGCTGTCTTTACAGTGAGTGCAACTAAGGGGCAGACCAATTCAGAGAAGTTCTTGATGAATTTGCAATAGAAGTTGGCAAAGCCTAGGAATGACTGGACATCACAGCAGCACTTCAGCATCAGCCACTCTTAAATACTAGTCAGCTTAGCTAGGTCCATCTCAATGCAGCTAGGGGATATGATGAAACTAAGGTATCTGGTCCATATCACTGCAAATTCACACTTCTTGATGTCTATTATCAGGCCATTCTTGATCAGTTGCACTAGCACTTAGTTGACCTTGGCATAGTGGTCCTCTAGCAAGCTGTCAGTATAGATTAGGATGTCATCCATATAAGCTAAAGCAAAGATGTCAAGGAATTCTCAGAGTAATGTATTGATAAACCTCTGGAATTCAGCCAGAGCATTGGCAAGTCCAAAGGGAATAACATTCCATTCAAAGAGACCCAGCCACATACAGAAGGCTGTTTTCCAGGAGTGGGCTAGATCCATATACAGAGTGTGGAATACAGCAACCATGTCCAGCTTCATGAACCAGCAAGCTTTCCCAATGTTTCATAGCATCTCCTTGAAGTGAGGCAACAGGTATCTGTCCTTCTTCATTAGCTTGTTTAGGAGACAATAGTCAATACAGAAGCAAAGGCCTCTACCTAGTTTGTGAACAAAGAGGATAGGTGCTATAGCCATAGATCAGCTGACTTTGATCTGTCCCTTCTTGAGTAGGTTTATAAGCATACAGCATAGTACAACTAACTCCTTATTGTTAGGGTCTGCGACCATTATTTTGGTCTACTGTCGCTTGACCCGCTGTCGCACAATGATGGGGAGGAGCTAGTTTGGGTACCCACTACAACAACTACTATGATGCTACAGTCAGTCACAAGCAAATGAGTCATTGAGATTGACAGTCTTGGGTCTAGGTATTTTAGGTTGGATATAGTCACATATTCTTGTCTTTTTCTCTTATTTTAGTCCTTAATTAAATCTTACCTTTTTTACCACTACATTTAACAAGCTTATCTGTATATAGCCCCTAACAAGATTCAATTCAACCCTTCTTCTTTCTTTCATTCTCATCTCATCTTATCTTGTCTCATCTTGTCTTGTCTTATCTTATCATATCTTATCTTATCATATCTTATCTTATCTTATCTCTGTACTACTGCAACCAAAACACTCCAGATCCATACAATAGACCTCCCCCCCAACTCATACACAGCCTAACACATATGACTCCAACCTTCAAGGTCCCCAAATCCAACTGCACATCATTCACAACAACCAGCAAACACTACCCTGCCCCTAGCATTACAATGTCCAACAACTACAGTGCCTTAGGCTACCAGTTCCAAGGTAGGGCCCCAACACTGTCCTCCTATCTCTAGTTCCAGCTCCCTGTCTTCTCCAGCCAACCTGAGGAACTGGATGGCTGGATTCAAGCAGTTCACATCACCCTCTGGGTTCACAACCCTACAACCCCTGAGGAGCACTACACATTCATAGGTTATGTCTACTCACACATTGAAGCCAAGCCCCTGTAGAAGGCACTGCCACTGTTTAAATGCTTCTACTTGACTCCAGATGCAATGTCTGACCTCCTGCTCTCAGAGCTCATCATTACCCTTACAGACCTAAACAACTGGACTGTAGCATAGCAGGAGATCTCCTGTCTCTAGCAGAACAACACTACCCTTGATGACTACATTGCACACTTCAAGGGGCTGCTGCAATGCACTAGCTACTAGGAATTCACTAATGAGCATAAGATCTCCTAGCTCTATAATTCCCTCCAGTCAGACCTTCAGCTGACACTTACATACACTGACATACCTGAGGATGACTACAATGTATACATCCAACTCCTCTGCAAGTGGTCTTACTTTGCTGACACTAAGCACTAGTAGGTGCTAACCACTCAGCACATAGATCAATAGTTTGCAGCTAAGGTGCCTAATCACTAGCACTATCAGTTACACTTACAACTATCAAAGCCCTAGTGTGAGGCTCCTGCCTAGTCTTCTGGCAACCAAGATGTAATGGACTGGACATATATGTATACAGTTAACAAGACTCTAGCTAAAGGGCCAGCTACTAAGACACAGCACACCAAACACATTAGAGTGAAGGAGGTAGCTGCTTACTATAAGGCCAGACTCTATCTTAACTGCAGAGCCAGCTCACACTTCTACCACTCCTGCCCATACCTGCCCCCACACTGCATACAGCCCCTGCTAGTATACACCATTGCTCCTGTCCTTGACAATGAAGACCAGCCAGCACCACTGCACAATAGCCTGCCCCTGCTGGACCTGCTATAGGAAGAGGAGGATATCAGCCTGGATATAGAGTTGGAAAACTAAAACCCCTTGAGAACTATTGCTCTCAAGGGGCTCCAGCTACAATAGCTCATTGCCCCTTAGAATCAGGAGGATCCTTAGAATTAGATATTGTAATAAATGATAAACATGCTCTCACCACATTAGTTGATACTAGCAATGTTGTCTCTACAATCATCTCTGATTCTCTGTGTAAGCAACTGAAGTTACTGCTTACTATGTGCAAAAACCCCTCAACTCTTGTCAGCTTCAACAGTGCCACTACCAAAGTAGCCTTCAGCACCCACTTTCAGCTAGACATAGGCAGCATCAGAGAAGAAATCAACACTCTCATTGTACCAAACCTTGGTGGTACAGCACTAATGCTAGGTTTACCCTGGCTCCATAACTACTGTGCTACAATCAACTGTTAGGCTAGTTACATCTACTTTCCTAAGTTCTCCCTTCCCAACACTCACTACTCCAGCCACAACACCCCCTCTACTACCTACATCCAGTGCATCACCTGCCTGGCTGAGGAAAACCCAAACCTGAAGGTGTTCACAGCCTCCCTCTAAGACATTAACATTACTCTAGAGAAACTAGCTGCAGAAGACACTACTAATGATTCTTGGCATGAGAAGATCCCTAACTAGATCCACCCTAAGAATACAGTTACCTTCAACCTAGAAGCACTCTATACCCACCAACTTCTACCCTTACACACTAGTTATAACCACAAGATCAAGCTAACAGTGCCAGATGAGCAAGCCCCTTGGGGTCTACTCTATAACATGTCCCACAAGGAGTTAGTCATACTATACCATATACTTATGAACCTACTCAAGAAGGGACAGATCAAAGTCAGCCAATCTACAGCTGTAGCACCTATCCTCTTCATTCACAAACTAGGTAGAGGCCTTTGCTTCTGTATCAACTATTATCTCCTAAACAAGCTAATGAAGAAGGACAGATACCTATTGCCTCACTTCAAGGAGACACTACAAAACATTGGGAAAGCTCACTGGTTTACAAAGCTGGACATGGTTGCTGCATTCTACACTCTGCATATGGATCTAGCCTACTCCTGGAAAACAGCCTTCCACACACAGCTGGGTCTCTTCAAATGGAACATCATTCCCTTCAGACTCACCAATACTCCAGCCAAATTCCAGAGGTTTATCAATACATCACTCTAAGAATTCCTTGATATCTTTACTTCAGCTTATATGGACAACATCCTGATCTACACTGATAGCTTACTAGAGGACCACCATGCCAAGGTCAACCAAGTGCTAGCACAACTGATCAAGAACAGCCTGACAATAGACATCAAGAAGTGTGAATTTGCAGTGACATAGACTAGATACCTCAGTTTCATCATATCCCCTAGCCACATTGAGATAGACCTAGCTAAGCTGACTAGCATTTAGGAGTGGCTAATGCCAAAGTGCTACTACAACATCTAGTCATTCCTAGGCTTTACTAACTTCTATTGCAAATTCATCAAGAACTTCTCTGAATTGGTCTGCCCCTTAGTCACACTTACTGTAAAGACAGCTGAATTTGCATGGTCCTCTGAATGCATGCAATCATTTGACAAGCTGCAAGACCATTTCCTACAGGTGCCAATTCTCACTACCTTCTGCTATAACTGCCCCACAACAGTCAAGGCCAACACATCTAGATACAGCATCAGCATAGTGCTGACTCAGCAGCAGGAGGAAGGCAGCCCCTAGATGCCATGTAGGTTCTACAGCTAGAAGTTCAATGCCACAGAGGCTAACTACCCTATCCACAACAAGGAGTTTTTAGCCATCATCAATGCATTCAAAGAATGGTATAGAGAGCTCCATAGCTATACTAAGCCTATCCACATCTTGATAGATCACAAGAACCTCCTCTACTTTACAACCACACATAACCTGTCAGAGAGGCAAGTACACTAGGCCCTCTATATAAGTGAGTATTTACCCATCTTGGAACACTGCCCTAGCAAGTTGGCCTCTATGCCAGATGCTCTCTCTCACCTCCACATACCTGCCAATACTACTGACCCTCACATTATAGGCCATACTCAGCTAGTATTCCACTGTAATGACAATAGCATACTACACATCTACTCCATTGCAGCTATAGAGCTGTCCCTGTTCTCAGATTCACTACTGTCTGACCTCTAGCATATAGCCCTTGAGAAAGATGACTAATATCAAGCCATATGCACTACCCTGAAGGACAGTGTGAAGCAGTGGCTAGATGACCTAAAGGGCCTTCATGTGATACTGTCTGAGTACATACTAGACTCAAACAGATAGGCCCACTTCCATAAGAAGCTCTAGCTGCCAGCATCAGAGCTACTGCATATGGCTGTACTGCAGTTGACTCATGACTCTACCCTACTGATCCACCTAGGCAGGCAAGTCATAATGGCAGAGATCAGCAAAACCTACTTCTAGCCTAACTACACAAATGATATCAGGTGTTTCTACTGCAACTGCCAAATCTGCAATAGTATAAACACCTAGTAACAGCAGAAGCAAGGCACTCTATACCCACTCCCTATACCTAACTGTATGTAGTCAACTATCAGCTTAGATATAGTCAGCCCTCTCCCCATTTCTAATGTGAATGGCTGCAACTACTACTATGTGATAATGATCATCAACCATTTGTCAAAAGGTGTCCAACTTATCCCATGCTGGTCAATGGATATTGAGCATCTCACTGACTGCTTCTTGTCATAGTACCTACCCATGCAAGGGCTCCCAGCTGCCATTATATCAGACCAGCAGTTTGTAGCTATGTTCTAGAAAGAACTCTACTCACAGCTTAGTATTGAGCATTGCCTTTTGACCATATACCATCTGCAGACCAATGGCACTATAGAACAAATGAACTACAAGGTAAAGTCAAAGCTGGCCAAGATGCTCTACACTTGCCCCAATTGGGCTGAATGCCTTAAGTTTATTGAATTTGCACTAAACCACTCCCCTAGCTCTTTAACTAGAATGTCCCCTTTTTACATAATATTCAGTTACAAGCTAGCCACTATCAAGCTCAGTATGGCTAGAGAGGAGGGTCTCACAGCCAACTATAACCCAGATCAGAGCCCCATGTCACAGGCCCAATACCTAGTCAATGGAATACACAAGTAGCAGGCCTAGGCTATACAATAGCTCACATCCACTCATGCTAACATAGAGGAGGCTACTAATCACAAGCATACACTATATCCACACTACAAGCCTGGCAACTATATATGGGTTGAGAAGAGCCTATATGCCCTAAACAAGGAAGGCCTCAGCAAGTCTCTCCACAACTACACATTTCACACCTAAGTACTAGAGCACATTAGCATACACATATACTGACTAGACATGTAGGGGGGCAATAGCTACAATGTCTTCCATATAGACCATCTATAGCTAGACTTTGACAATGTATTCCTATTGCAAGATGTACTGCTAGTAGAACCAGGTGTAATCAAAGTCAATAGCTACCCAGAGTATGAGGTCAAAGCAATCATATAAGAGCACTAATCTGCTACTAGTATAATTGAGTATTTGGTCAAATGGACTAGATACCCCAAGCCTATGTAGGAGCCTGCATTGGCACTGGCTGACACAGCAGCACTCAGTATATATAAGGCTGACCACCCCCACCATTGTAGCTGAAAAAAGAGAAAATCTAGGCCTATGCCACCTAATAAAATGCTATACTAGCATGCTTCCACAAAAAATACCAACTATCACACCTAGGCAACCTATATCTGTAATAGTGATAACTAGCCACATTAGGCAGACAGGGCCCCACCACACCATTTGTCCAAGTTCTTTATTCCCATCTGCCTATAGAAGCTGAGGGTTTCCAGGCTACCTACCAAACTATTTTCCTTCTTTTCTTTCCTTCTTTATTTTCAGCCATCTACCTCACAATACTACTACCTTGACTCCTTTTGCTTCTGTTTTCTAACTCATTTTTACTACATCTTCACTCACACTAACCTAAAAACATGCCTAGCAACATTGTACCTACTCTATACATAGCCACTATGGCCCCCCAGAAGCAGGGCATCAATAGTGCAGTAATCATAGCTTCTGCCATTTAGACAGTTCCCTGTTTTGGCTGCCTCACAGTCCAAGGCCAAGACCCAACACATAAGTACTAGACAATCAATAACTACTACAGCCACCCCAACAAAGCCTGCTTCTTCTGCTACAACCAGGGCATTACATGTATTACAATCACACTAGCTCCAGCCTCAATAGGCCTATATATTACTAAGCACCCCAACCTGCAGGCCAACCTAGCTATACCTACAGCTGTATTCTCACAGGCCCTAGCTAACATGATCCACAAGGTCCATAGTACCCTGACTATGCCCCCAACCTGCTCAACCAACTTTGGCATAGCTATTCAGAAGGTGCTCCCCCTATTAGCTACTGTCACTAGCCATATTGCCCAACAAGGCCCTGTAAACCAGGCCCTACTACCTGTACCTATAGGCCCTACTACTAGCACCCAAGCTCAAGCTACTGCTACTGCAGCTACCACTAGAGCTGCTCTAGCCACTGCCAACACTAACATTGCCTACAATAGCAACAACCTCTCACTAATACTGACAGGTCTCAATGCTCTCATCTAGTAGGTCCACTTAGACATACATACAGTTCTCACACTAATGCCTAGTACTACAAACAACTTGTCCCTACTATAATTGGATAGCTCTGCCAATAAAGCCACAGTTCACTAGCTCTAGTCAGACCTAGCCTCTGTCATTGCTGACATAGCTACAATCAGAGCTAGTATTGGCACTCCTCTAGCTACAGGCCCTCCCACTACTCCTACTGCTCCCACTGCAGGCCCTACTGCTGCCCCTCCTAGAGCAGGTATGTCTGCTGGCAGATGCTAGATAGGCAACTGGAGGGGAGTTACATGTTAGGGTCTGCAACTATTATTTTGGTCTACTGTCACTTGACCCACTATTATACAATGATGGGGAGGAGCTAGTTTAGGTACCCACTATAACAACTACTATGACACTACAGTCAGTCACAAGCAAATGAGTCATTGGGATTGATAGTCTTGGGTCTGGGTATTTTAGGTTAGATGTAGTTGCATGTTCTTGTCTTTTTCTCTTGTTTTAGTCCTTAATTGAATCACCTTTTTTACTGCTACATTTAACAAGCTTATCTATATGTAGCCCCTGACAAGATTCAATTCAACCCTTCTTCTTTCTTTCATTCTTATCTCATCTCATCTTGTCTCATCTTGTCTTGTCTTATCTTATTGTATCTTATCTTATCATATCTTATCTTATCTTATCTCTATACTACTATGACTGAAACACTCTGGATCTGTATAATGGACCTCCCCCCCAACTTATACACAGCCTAATGCATATGACTCCAACCTTCAAGGTCCCTAAATCCAACTGCATATTATTTGCAACAACTAGCAAACACTACCCTGCCCCTAGCATCATGATGTCCAATAACTACAGTGCCTTAGGCCACTAGTTCTAAGGTAGGGCCCCAACACTGTCCTCCCATCTCTAGTTCCAGCTCCCTGTCTTCTCTAGCCAACCTAAGGAACTGGATGGCTAGATTTGAGCAGTTTACATTACCCTCCAGGTTCACAACCCTACAACCCCTGAGGAGCACTATACATTTATAGGTTATGTCTACTCACACATTGAAGCCAAGCCCCTACAGAAGGCACTGCTACTATTTGAACACTTCTACTTGACTCTAGATGCAATATCTAACCTCCTGCTCTCAGAGCTCATTGTTGCCCTCACAGACTTAAATGACTGGACTATAGCACAGCAGGAGATCTCCCATCTCCAGCAGAACAACACTACCCTCAATGACTACATTGCATGCTTCAAGGGGCTGCTGCAACACACTAGCTACTAGGAATTCACTAATGAGCATAAGATCTCCTAGCTCTACAATTCCCTCTGGTCAGACCTTTAGCTGACACTTACATATGCTGACATACCTAAGGATGACTATAACACATACATCCAACTCCTCTACAAGCAGTCTTACTTTGCTGACACCAAGCACTAGTAGGCACCAACCACTCAGTACACAGATCAATAGTTCACAGCTAAGGTGCCCAATTACTAGCACTATCAGTCACACTTACAACTGTTGAAGCCCTAGTGCAAGGCTCCTGCCTAGTCTTCTGGCAACTAAGATGTAATGGACTAGATATATATATGTGCAGTCAACAAGACTCTAGCTAAAGGGCTAGCTACTAAGACATAGCATACCAAATGCATTAGAGCAAAGGAGGTAGCCACTCACTATGAGGCTGGACTCTGTCTTAACTACAGAGCCAGCTTGCACTTCTGCCACTCCTGCCCATACCTGCCCCCACACTATACATAGCCCCTGCTAGTGTGTGCCATTACTCCTGTCCTTAATAATGAAGACTAGCCAGTGCCACTATGCAACAGCCTGCCCCTGCTAGACCTACTACAGGAAGAGGAGGATATCAGCCTGGATATAGAGTTGGAAAACTGAAACCCCTTGAGAACTATTGCTCTCAAGGGGCTCTAGCTGTGATAGCTCATTGCCCCTTAGAATCAGGAGGATCCTTAGAATTAGATGTTGTAATAAATGATGAACATACTCTCACTACATTAGTTGATACTAGCAACATTGTCTCTGTGATCATCTCTGATTCTCTATGCAAGCAACTGAAGTTACTGCTCACTGCATGCAAAAACCCCTCAACTCTTGTTAGCTTCAATAGTGCTACTACCAAAGCAGCCTTCAGCACCCACTTTCAGCTGGATGTAGGCAGCATTAGAGAAGAAATTGATGCTCTTGTTATACTAAACCTTAGTAGTACAGCACTGATGCTAGGTTTACCCTAGCTCTGTAACTACTATGCTACAATTGACTATTGGGCTGGTTATGTCTGCTTTCCTAAGTTCTCCCTTCCCAATGCTCACTACTCCAGCTGCAATACCCCCTCTGCTACCTACATCTGGTGCATCACCTACCTAGCTGAGGAAAACCCAAACCTAAAGGTATTTGCAGCCTCCCTCCAAGACATTAACATTGCTCTAGAGAAACTGGCTATAGAAGATGCTACTGATGATTCTTAGTGTGAGAAGATCCCCAACTGGATCCACCCCAAGAATACAGTTGCCTTTGACCCAGAAGTGCTCTATGCCTGCCAACTTCTACCCTTATGTGCTAGTCATAACCACAAGATTGAGCTGACAGTGCTAGATGAGCAAGCCCCTTGGGGTCTGCTCTATAATATGTCCCATAAGGAGTTAGTTATACTATGCTGTATGCTTATGAACCTACTCAAGAAGGGACAGATCAAAGTCAGCTAATCTATAGCTGCAGTGCCCATCCTCTTCATTCACAAACTAGGTAGAGGCCTTTGCTTCTGTGTCAACTATTGTCTCCTAAACAAGCTAATGAAGAAGGACAGATACCTATTGCCTCACTTCAAGGAGATGCTATGAAACATTGGGAAAGCTTGCTAGTTCACAAAGCTGGATGTGGTTGCTGCATTCCACACTCTGTATATAGATCCAGCCCACTCCTGGAAAACAGCCTTCCACACACAGCTAGGTCTCTTTGAATAGAACATTGTTCCCTTCAGACTCACCAATGCTCTAGCCAAATTCCAGAGGTTTATCAATATGTCACTCTAAGAATTCCTTAACATCTTCACTTCAGCTTATATAAATGACATCCTGATCTACACTAATAGCTTGCTAGAGGACCACTATGCCAAGGTCAACCAAGTGCTAGTGCAACTGATCAAGAATAGCCTGACAATAGACATCAAGAAGTGTGAATTTGCAGTGATATAGACTAGATACCTTGGTTTCATCATATCCCCTAGCCATATTGAGATGGACCTGGCTAAGCTAACTAGCATTTGGGAGTAGCCAATACCAAAGTGCTGCTACAATGTCCAGTTGTTCCTAGGCTTTGCCAACTTCTATTGCAAATTTATCAAGAACTTCTCTAAATTGGTCTACCCCTTAGTCACACTCACTGTAAAGACAGCCAAATTCACATAGTCCTCTGAATGTATGCAATTATTTGATGAGCTATGAGACTATTTCCTGCAGGTGCCAATTCTTGCCACCTTCTGCCATGACTGCCCTACAATGGTTGAGGCTAACACATCTGGATACAGCATTGGCATAGTGCTGACTCAGCAGTAGGAGGAAGGCAGCCCCTGGATGCTATGTAGGTTCTACAGCTAGAAGTTCAATGCTGTGGAGGCTAACTACCCCATCCACAACAAGGAGTTTTTAGCCATCATCAATGCATTCAAAGAATGGCATAGAGAGCTCTACAGCTGCACTAAGCCTATCCACATCTTGATGGATCACAAGAACCTCCTCCACTTTACAACTATACACAACCTATTAGAGAGGCAAGCACACTAGGCCCTCTACATAAGTGAGTATTCACCCATCTTGGAACACTACCCTAGCAAGTTAGCCCCTATGCCAGATGCTCTCTCTCACCTCTACATGCCTACTGATGCTACTGACCCCTACATTGCAGGCCACACTCAGCTAGTGTTCTACTACAATGACAATGGCACACTGCACATCTGCTCCATTGCAGCCACAGAGCCATCCCCATTCTCAGATTCACTACTGTCCAACCTCTGGCACACAGCCCTTGAGAAAGATGACCAATATCAAGCCATATACACTACCCTAAAGGACAGTGTGAAGCAGTGGCCAGATGACCTGAAGGGCCTTCATATAATACTGTCTGAGTACATACTAGACTCAAACAGATAGGCCTACTTCTATAAGAAGCTCTAGCTGCTAGCATCAGAGCCACTGCATATAGCCATACTGCAGTTGACTCATGACTCTGCCCTGCTGATCCACCTAGGCAGGCAAGTCATGACAGCAGAGATCAGCAAAACCTACTTCTAGCCTAACTATACAAATGATGTCAGGCATTTCTGCCACAACTGCCAAATCTGCAATAGTACAAACACCTAGTGACAGCAGAAGCAAGGCACTCTATGCCCACTCCCCATACCTAACTACATATAGTTAACTATTGGCTTGGATATAGTTAGCCCTCTCCCCATTTCTAATACAAACAGCTACAACTACTACTATGTAATGATGATCATTAACCATTTGTCAAAAGGTGTCCAACTTATCCCATGCTAGTCAATGGACATTAAGCATCTCACTAACTACTTCTTATTACAGTACCTACCCATGTGAGGGCTCCTAGCTACCATCATATTAGACTAGCAGTTTGTAGCCATGTTCTAAAAAGAACTCTGCTCACAGCTTAGTATTAAGTGTTACCTTTCAACTACATACTATCTACAGACCAATAGCACCATAGAACAAATAAACTACAAGGTAAAGTCAAAGCTGGCCAAGATGCTCTACACTTGCCCTAATTAGGCCAAATGCCTTAAGTTCATTGAATTCACACTAAACTACTCCCCTAGCTCTTTGACTAGAATGTCCCCTTTTTACATGATATTCAGTTACAAGCTAGCTGCTATCAAGCTCAGTATAGCTAGAGAGGAGGGTCTCACAGCTGACTATGACCTAGATCAGAGCCCTATGTCACAGGCCTAACACCTAGTCAATGGAATGCATAAGTAGCAGGCCTAGGCTATACAACAGCTCACATCCACTTATACTGACATAGAGGAGGCTACTAATCACAAGTGCATACCACATCTACACTACAAGCCTAGCAACTATATATAGGTTGAGAAGAGCCTATATACCCTAAACAAGGAGGGCCTTAGCAAGTCTCTCTACAACTATGCATTTCACACCTAAGTACTAGAGTATATCAGCATATACATATACTAACTAGACATGTAGGGGGGCAATAGCTATAATATCTTCCACATAGACTATCTATAGCCAGACTTTAATAATGCATTCCTATTACAAGATATGCTGCTAGTAGAACTAAGTACAATCAAAGTTGACAGCTACCTAGAGTATAAGGTCAAAGCAATTATATAAGAGCACTAATCTACTGCTAGTGCAATTGAGTATTTAGTCAAATGGACTAGATACCCCAAGCCTACATAGGAGCCTGCATCAGCACTAGCTAACATAGCAGCACTCAGCACATATAAGGCTGACTACCCCTACTATTATAGCTAAAAAAAGAGAAAATCTAGGCCTATACTACCTAATAAAATGCTACACTAGCACACTTCCATAAAAAATACCAACTATCACACCTAGGCAACCTGCATCTATAATAGTGACAACTACCTACATTAGGCAGATAGGGCCCCATTACACCATTTGTCCAAGTTCTTTGTTCCCATCTGCCTATAGAAGCTAAGGGTTTCTAGGCTACCTACCAAACTATTTTCCTTCTTTTCTTTCCTTCTTCATTTTCAGCTATCCACCTTACAATACTACTACCTTGACTCCTTTTGCTTCTATTTTCTAACTCATTTTTACTACATCTTTGCTCACACCAACCCAAAAACATGCCTAGCAACATTATACCCACTCTACACACAGCTGCTACAGCCCCCTAGAAGCAGGGCATTAATAGCATAGTAATTATAGCTTCTGCTATTCAGATAGTTCCCTGTTTTAGCTGCCTTATAGTCTAAGGCTAAGACCCAATGCACAAGTGCTAGACAATTAATAACTACTATAGCTGCCCTAACAAAGCCTGCTTCTTCTGCTACAACCAGGGCATTACATGCATTACAATCATGCTAGCTCTAGCCTCAATAGGCCTATATATTACTAAGCACCCTAACCTGCAGGCCAACCTAGCTGCACCTATAGCTGTATTCTCACAGGCCCTAGCTAATGTGATCTACAAGGTCCATATCACCCTAACTATGCCCCTAACCTACTCAACTAACTTTGGCATAGCCATTTAGAAGGTGCTCCCCCTATTAGCTACTATCACTAGCCACATTGCCTAATAAGGCCCTGCAAACCAGGCCCTACTACCTGCACCTGCAAGCCCTACTACTAGCACCCAAGCTCAAGCTGCTGCTACTACAGCTACTGCTAGAGCTACTCTAGCTACTGCTAATGCTAATGTTGCCCATAACAGCAACAACCTCTCACTGATGCTGACAGGTCTCAATACTCTCATCCAGCAGGTCCACTCAGATATACATACAGTTCTCACACTAATGCCTAGTGCTATAAACAACTTGTCCCTGCTGTAATTAGATAGCTCTACTAATAAAGCTATAGTTCACTAGCTCTAGTCAGACCTAGCCTCTGTTATCACTGATGTGGCTGTAATCAGAGCTAGTGTCAGCACTCCTCTAGCTACAGGCCCTCCCACTACTCCTACTGCTCCTACTATAGGCCCTACTGCTGCCCCTCCTAGAGTAGGTATGTCTGCTAGCAGATACTAGATAGGCAACTGGAGGGGAGTCATATATTAGGGTCTGTAACCATTATTTTGGTCTACTATTGCTTGACCCACTGTCACACAATGATAGGGAGAAGCTAGTTTGGGTACCTACTACAATAACTACTATGATGCTACAGTCAGTTGTGAGCAAATGAGTCATTGGGATTGACAGTCTTGGGTCTAGGTATTTTAGGTTAGATGCAGTCGCATGTTCTTGTCTTTTTCTCTTGTTTTAGTCTTTAATTGAATCTCGCCTTTTTTACTGCTACATTTAACAAGCTTATCTGTACGTAGCCCCTGACACACATGGCATCTAGGGGCTGCCTTCCTCCTGCTGCTGAGTCAGCACTATACCAATGCTATATCTAGATGTATTAGCCTTGACTATTGTGGGGTAGTTGTAGTAGAAGGTAGTAAGAATTAGTGCCTGCAGGAAATGGTCTTGCAGCTTGTCAAATGATTACATGCATTTAGAGGACTATGTGAATTTGGCTGTCTTTATAGTGAGTGTGACTAAGGGGTAGACTAATTCAGAGAAGTTCTTAATGAATTTGTAATAGAAGTTGGCAAAGCCTAGGAATGACTGGATGTTGCAGTAGCACTTTAGTATTAGCCACTCCTAAATGCTAGTCAGCTTAGCTAGGTCTATCTCAATATAGCTAGGGGATATAATAAAACTAAGGTATCTAGTCTGTATCACTGTGAATTCACACTTCTTGATGTCTATTGTCAGGCTATTCTTGATTAGTTGTGCTAGTACTTGGTTGACCTTGGCATAGTGGTCCTCTAGTAAGCTGTTAGTGTAGATTAGGATGTTGTCTATATAAGCTAAAGTAAAGATGTTAAGGAATTCTTAGAGTAATGTATTGATAAACCTCTAGAATTCAGCTAGAGTGTTGGTGAGTCTAAAGGGAATGATGTTCCATTTAAAGAGACCCAGCCATGTGTAGAAGGCTGTTTTCCAGGAGTAGGCTAGATCCATATGCAGAGTGTAGAATGCAGTGACCATGTCTAGCTTTGTGAACTAGTGAGCTTTCCTAATGTTTTGTAGTGTCTCCTTGAAGTGAGGCAATGGGTATCTGTCCTTCTTCATTAGCTTGTTTAGGAGATAATAGTTGATACAGAAGTAAAGGCCTCCACCTAGTTTGCAAATGAAGAGGATAGGCACTATAGCTATAGATTAGCTGACTTTGATCTGTCCCTTCTTGAGTAGGTTTATAAGCATATAGTATAGTATGACTAACTCCTTATAGGACATGTTATAGAACAGACCCTAAGGGGCTTGCTCATCCAGCACTGTCAGGGGCTACGTACAGATAAGCTTGTTAAATGTAGCGGTAAAAAAAGCGAGATTCAATTAAGGACTAAAACAAGAGAAAAAGACAAGAACATGCGACTACATCCAACCTAAAATACCTAGACCCAAGACCGTCAATCCCAATGACTCATTTGCTTACAACTGACTGCAGCATCATAGTAGTCATCATAGTAGGTACCCAAACTAGCTCCTCCCCATCATTGTATGATAGTAGGTCAAGCAACAGTAGACCAAAATAATAGTTGCAGACCCTAACACATGACTCCCCTCCAGTTGCCTATCTAGCATCTACTAGCAGATGTACCTGCTCTAGGAGTGGCAGCAGTAGGGCCTGCAGTGGGAGCAGTGGGAGCAGTGGGAGGGCCTGCAGCTAGAGGAGCACTAACACTAGCTCTGATTGCAGCCATGTCAGCAATGACAGAGGCCAGGTCCAACTGGAGCTAGTAAACTGCAGCTTTGTTGGCAGAGCTATCCAATCACAGCAGGGACAAGTCATTCGTAGCGCTAGGCATTAGCATGAGAACTGCGTGCACGTCTGAGCGGACCTGCTAGAAAGTAGAGGAGGTTCTTGTAATCTGTCAAGATGTAGATGGGCTTAGTGCAGCTGTGGAGCTCTCTGTGCCATTCTTTGAATGCATTGATGATAGCTAAAAACTCCTTGTCATGGATGGGGTAGTTGGCCTCTATAGTGTTAAACTTCTGGCTATAGAACCTACATAGCATCCAGGGGCTGCCTTCCTCCTACTGCTGAGTCAGCACTGTACTGATGCTGTATCCAGATGTGTTGGCCTTGACTGTTGTAGGGCAGTTATAGTAGAAGGTAGTGAGAATTAGTGCCTGTAGGAAATGGTCTCACAGCTCATCAAATGATTGCATGCATTCAGAGGACCATGTGAATTTGGCTATCTTCATAGTGAGTGCAACCAAGGGGTGGACTAATTCAGAGAAGTTCTTAATGAATTTGTAATAGAAGTTGGCAAAGCCTAGGAATGACTAGATGTCATAGCAGCACTTTGGTATTGGCCACTCCTGAATACTAGTCAGCTTAGCTGGGTCCATCTCAATGTAGCTGGGGGATATGATGAAACTGAGGTATCTAGTCTATGTCACTGTGAATTTGCACTTCTTGATGTCTATTGTCAGGCTGTTCTTGATCAGTTGTGCTAGCACTTAGTTGACCTTAGCATAGTGGTCCTCTAGTGAGCTGTCAGTATAGATCAGGATGTTGTCTATATAAGCTGAAGTAAAGATGTCAAGGAATTCTTGGAGTGATGTGTTGATAAACCTCTGGAATTTGGCCAGAGTATTAGTAAGTCTGAAGGGAACAATGTTCCATTTGAAGAGACCCAGCTGTGTGTGGAAGGCTGTTTTCCAGGAGTGGACTGGATCTATATGCAGAGTGTAGAATGTAGTGACCATGTCTAGCTTTGTGAACTAGTGAGCTTTCCTAATGTTTCATAGTGTCTCCTTAAAGTGAGGCAATAGGTATCTGTCCTTCTTTATTAGCTTGTTTAGGAGATGATAGTTGACATAGAAGCAAAGGCCTCTACCTAGTTTGTGAATAAAGAGGATGGGTGCTGCAGCTATAGATTGGCTGACTTTGATCTGTCCCTTCTTGAGTAGGTTCATAAGCATATAGCATAGTATGACTAACTCCTTGTGGGACATGTTATAGAGTGGACCCTAAGGGGCTTGCTCATCTGGCACTGTCAGCTTGATCTTGTAGTTATGACTAGTATGTAAGGGTGGAAGTTAGCAGGTGTAGAGTGCTTCTAGGTTGAAGGCAACTGTATTCTTGGGGTAGATCTAGTTGGGGATCTTCTCATGCCAAGAACTGTCAGTAGTGTCTTCTGCAGCCAGTTTCTCTAGAGTAATGTTAATGTCTTAGAGGGAGGCTGTAAACACCTTCAGGTTTGGGTTTTCCTCAGCCAGGTAGGTAATGCACTAGATGTGGGTAGCAGAGGGGGCATTATGGCTGGAGTAGTGAGTGTTAGGAAGGGAGAACTTAGGAAAGTGGATGTAACTAGCCTGACAGTTGATTGTAGCATAGTAGTTATGGAGCTAGGGTAAACCTAGCATTAGTGCTATACTACCAAGGTTTGGTACAATGAGAGCATTGATTTCTTCTCTAATGCTGCCTATATCCAGCCAAAAGTGGGTGCTGAAGGCTGCTTTGGTAGTGGCACTGTTAAAGCCAACAAGAGTTAAGGGGTTTTTGCATATAGTAAGTGGTAACTTCAGTTGCTTACATAGAGAATTAGAGATGATTACAGAGATAATGTTACTAGTATTAACTAATGTAGTAAGAGCATGTTTATCATTTATTACAACATCTAATTCTAAGGATCCTCCTGATTCTAAGGGGCAATGAGCTATTATAGCTAGAGCCCCTTGAGAGTAACAGTTCTCAAGGGGTTTCAGTTTTCTAACTCTGCATCTAGGCTAATATCCTCCTCTTCCTATAGCAGGTCCAGCAGGGGTAGGCTATTGCATAGCAGCACTGGCTAGTCTTCATTGTTGAGGACAGGAGCAATGGCATGCACTAGCAGGGGCTATATGTAGTATGGGAGTAGGTATGGGCAGGAGCAGTGGAAGTGTGAGCTGGCTCTGCAATTAAGACAGAGTCTGGCCTCATGGTGAGTAGCTACCTCCTTTGCTCTGATGCATTTGGTATACTGTGTCTTAGTAGCTGGCCCTTTAGCTAGAGTCTTGTTGACTATGCATATATATGTCCAGTCCATTGCATCTTGGTTGCCAGAAGACTAGGTAGGAGCCTTGCACTAAGGCTTCAATAGTTGTGAGTGTGACTGATAGTGCTAGTGATTAGGCACCTTAGCTGTGAACTATCAATCCATACACTGAGTAGTTGGTGCCTACTAGCACTTAGTATTAGCAAAGTAAGACTGCTTGTAGAGGAGTCAGACATATGTGTTATAGTCATCCTCAGGTATGTCAGTGTATGTAAGTGTTAGCTAAAGGTCTGACTAGAGGGAATTGTAGAGCCAGGAGATCTTATGCTTATCAGTAAATTCCTAGTAGCTAGTGTGTTGCAGTAGCCCCTTGAAGTGTGTAATGTAGTCATTAAGGGCAGTATTGTTCTGCCAGAGATGGGAGATCTCCTGCTATGCTATAGTCCAGTTGTTTAGGTCTGTGAGGGCAATAATGAGCTCTGAGAGCAGGAGGTTGGATATTATGTCTAGAGTCAAGTAGAAGCATTTGAACAGTAGTAGTGCCTTCTGCAGGGGCTTGGCTTCAATGTGTGAGTAGACATAACCCATGAATGTGTAGTGCTCCTCAGGGGTTGTAGGGTTGTGAACCTAGAGGGTAATATGAACTACTTGAATCCAGCTGTCTAGTTCCTTAGGTTGGCTAGAGAAGACAGGGAGCTGGAACTGGAGATGGGAGGACAGTATTGGGGCCCTACCTTGGAACTAGTAGCCTAAGGCACTATAGTTGTTAGACATTGTAATGCTAGGGGCAGGGTAGTGTTTGCTAGTTATTGTGAATGATATGTAGTTGGATTTGGGGACCTTAAAGGTTGGAGTCATATGTGTTAGGCTGTATATAAGTTAGGGGGGAGGTCTATTATATGGATCTGGAGTGTTTTGGTTGCAGTAGTATAGAGATAAGATAAGATAAGATATGATAAGATAAGATATAATAAGATAAGACAAGACAAGATGAGATAAGATGAGACAAGATAAGAATAAAAGAAAGAAGAAGGGTTGAATTGAATCTTATTAGGGGCTATGTATAGATAAGCTTGTTAAATGTAGTGGTAAAAAAGGTAAGATTCAATTAAGGACTAAAACAAGAGAAAAAGATAAGAACATGCAACTACATCCAACCTAAAATACTTAGACCCAAGACTGTCAATCCCAATGACTCATTTGCTTGTAACTGACTGTAGCATCATAGTAGTCATTATAGTGGGTACCCAAACTAGCTCCTCCCCATCATTGTGCGACAGCGGGTCAAGCGACAGTAGACCAAAATAATGGTCGCAGACCCTAACATATACATATACAGTCAATAAGACTCTAGCCAAAGGGCTAGCTACTAAGACATAGCATGCCAAATACATTAGAGCAAAGGAGTTAGCTGCTTGCTGTGAGGCTAGACTCTGTCTTAACTGTAGAGCCAGCTTGCACTTCTACTACTCCTGCCTGTACCTGCCCCCATGCCACACATAGCCCCTGCCAGTGCATGCCATTACTCCTGTCCTCAATGATGAAGACTAGCTAGTGCCACTACACAACAGCCTGCCCCTGCTGGACCTACTGCAGGAAGAGGAGGATATTAGCCTAGATACAGAGTCAGAAAACTGAAACCCCTTGAGAACCATCACTCTCAAGGGGCTCTAGCTACAATAGCTCATTGCCCCTTAGAATCAGGAGGATCCTTAGAATTAGATATTGTAATAAATGATGAACATGCTCTTACTGCATTAGTTAATACTAGCAACATTGTCTCTGCAATCATCTCTGATTCTCTGTGCAAGCAACTGAAGTTACTACTCACTGTGTACAAAAACCCCTCAACTCTCATTAGCTTCAATAGCACTACTACTAAAGCAGCCTTCAGCACCCACTTTTAGCTGGACATAGGTGGCATTAGAGAAGAAATCAACACTCTCATTGTACCAAACCTTGGTGGTACAGCACTGATGCTAGGTTTACCCTAGCTCTATAACCACTATGCTATAATTAACTGTCAGGCTGGTTACATCCACTTTCCTAAGTTCTCCCTTCCCAATGCTTACTACTCTAGCTACAATGCCCCCTCTGCTACCCACATCCAGTGTATCACCTGCCTGGCTGAGGAAAACCCAAACCTGAAGGTGTTCATGGCCTCCCTCCAAGACATTAACATCACTCTAGAGAAACTGGCTGCAGAAGACACTACTAATGATTCTTAGCATGAGAAGATCCCTAACTGGATCTACCCCAAGAATATAGTTGCCTTTAACCTAGAAGCACTCTACACCCACTAACTTCCACCCTTATGCACTGGTTATAACCACAAGATCAAGCTGACAGTGCCAGATGAGCAAGCCCCTTAGGGTCTGCTCTATAACATGTCCTATAAGGAGTTAGTTATACTATGCTATATGCTTATAAACCTACTCAAGAAGGGACAGATCAAAGTCAGCCAATCTACAGCTATAGTGCCTATCCTCTTCATTTGCAAACCAGGTAGAGGCCTTTGCTTCTGTATTGACTATTGTCTCCTAAACAAGCTAATAAAGAAGGACAGATACCCATTGCCTTACTTCAAGGAGACACTATGAAACATTGGGAAAGCTCACTAGTTCACAAAGCTGGACATGGTTACCACATTCCACACTCTGCATATGGATCTAGCCCACTCCTGGAAAACAGCCTTCTACATGTAGCTAGGTCTCTTCAAATGGAACATCATTCCCTTTGGACTTGCCAATGCTCCAGCCAAATTCCAGAGGTTTATCAATACATTACTCTGAGAATTCCTTGACATCTTTGCTTCAGCTTATATAGACAACATCCTGATCTACACTGACAGCTCACTAGAGGACCACTATGCCAAGGTCAACCAAGTGCTAGTGCAACTGATCAAGAATGGCCTGATGATAGATATCAAGAAGTGCAAATTTACAGTAATGTAGACCAGATACCTCAGTTTCATCATATCCCCCAGCCACATCAAGATGGACCTAGCTAAGCTGACCAGCATTCAGGAGTGGCTGACACTAAAGTGCCACTGCAATGTCCAGTCATTCCTAGGCTTTGCTAACTTCTATTGCAAATTCATCAAGAACTTCTCTGAATTGGTCTGCCCCTTGGTTATACTCACTGTGAAGATAGCTGAATTTGTATAGTCCTCTGAATGTATGTAATCATTTGATGAGCTATGAGACCATTTCCTACAAGTACTGATTCTCACTACCTTCCACTATAACTGCCTTACAATAGTCAAGGCTAATGCATCTAGATACAGCATTGGTATAGTGCTGACTCAGCAGTAGGAGGAAGGCAGCCCCTGGATGCCATGTGGGTTCTATAGCTAGAAGTTCAATGCTGCAGAGGCCAACTACCCCATCCATAACAAGGAGTTTTTGGCCATTATCAATGCATTCAAAGAATGGCATAGAGAGCTCCGCAGCTGCACTGAGCCTATCCGCATCTTGACAGATCACAAGAACCTCCTCCACTTTACAACCACACGTGACCTGTCAGAGAGGCAAGTGCACTAGGCCCTCTACATAACTCTTCGACCGGAATGTCCCCTTTTTACATAATGTTCGGTTATGAGCCGGCCGCCGTCGAGCTCAGCACAGCTAGAGAGGAGGGTCTCACAGCCAACTATGACCCAGATCAGAGCCCTATGTCATAGGCCCAACACCTAGTTAATAGAATGTGTGAGTGGCAGGCCTGGGCTATACAACAGCTTGCATCTGCTTATGCTGACATGGAGGAGGCCACTAATTGCAAGTATACACTGCATCTACACTATGAGCCTAGCAACTACATGTGGGTTGAGAAGAGCCTATATGCCCTGAATAAGGAGGGCCTCAGTAAGTCTCTCTACAACCATGTATTTCACACCCAAGTACTAGAGCATATCAGCACACACATGTACTGACTGGACATGCAGGGGGGCAATAGCTATAATGTCTTCTACACAGACCATCTATGGCTGGACTTTGACAATGCATTCCCATTGTAAGACATGCTGCTAGTAGAACTAGGTGCAATTGAAGTTAATGGCTACCCAGAGTATGAGGTCAAAGTAATCATGCAAGAGCACTAATCTGCTACTGGCACAATTGAGTATTTGGTCAAATGGACTGGATACCCCAAGCCTATATGGGAGCCTGCATTAGTGCTAGCCAATACAGCAGCACTTAGCACATACAAGGCTGACTGCCCCTGCCATTGCAGCTGAAAAAAGAGAAAATCTAGGCCTATGCTACCTAATAAAATACTGCACTAGTGCACTTCTGTGAAAAATACTAACTATTACACCTAGGCAACCTGCATCTGTGATAGTGACAACTAGCTACATTAGGCAGACAGGGCCCTACTACACTGTTTGTCTAAGTTCTTTGTTCCTATCTGCCTATAGAAGCTGAGGGTTTCTAGGCTACCTACCAAACTATTTTCCTTCTTTTCTTTCCTTCTTCATTTTCAGCTATCTACCTTACAATACTACTACCTTGACTCCTTTTGCTTCTATTTTCTAACTCATTTTTACCACATCTTCACTCACACCAACCTAAAAACATGCCTAGCAACATTGTACCCACTCCACACATGGCTACTATAGCCCCCTAGAAGTAGGGTGTCAATGGTGCAGTGATCATAGCTTCTGCCATTTAGACAGTTCCCTGTTTTGGCTGCCTCACAGTCTAAGGCTAAGACCTAATGTATGAGTGCTGGATGATCAATAACCACTACAGCCACCCCAATAAAGCCTGCTTCTTCTGCTACAACCAGGGCATTACATGTATCATGATCACACTAGCTCTAGCCTCAATAGGCCTATATATTGCCAAGTGCCCCAACCTGCAGGCCAACCCAGCCACACCTACAGCTGCATTCTCATAGGCCCTGGCTGATGTGATCCATAAGGTCTATAGCACCCTGACCATGCCCCTAACCTGCTTAACTAACTTTGGCATAGCTATTTGGAAGGTGCTCCCCCTGTCAGCTACTATTGCCAGCTACATTGCCCAATAAGGCCCTGCAAACCAGGCCCTACTACCTGTACCTGTAGGCCCTGCCACTAGTACCTAAGCTCAAGCTACTACTACTGCAGCTACTGCTGGAGCTGCTCCAGCTGCTGCCAATGCTAACATTGCCTACAATAGCAACAACCTCTCACTAATGCTGACAGGTCTCAATGCTCTTGTCCAGCAGGTCCACTCAGATGTACACACAGTTCTCACACTAATGCCTAGTACTACAAATGACTTGTCCCTACTGCAATCAGATAGCTCTGCTAACAAAGCCACAGTTCACCAGCTCTAGTCAGACCTAGCCTCTATCATTACTGACATGGCCATAATCAGAGCTAGTGTCAGCACTCCTCCAGCCACAGGCCCTCCCACTGCTCCCACTGCTCCCACTGCAGGCCCTACTGCTGCCCCTCCTAGAGCAGGTATGTCTGCTAGCAGATGCTAGATAGGCAACTGGAGGGGAGTCATGTGTTAGGGTCTGTAACCATTATTTTGGTCTACTGTCACTTGACCCACTGTCACACAATAATGGGGAGGAGCTAGTTTGGGTACCCACTATAATAACTACTATGACACCACAGTCAGTTGCAAGCAAATGAGTCATTGGGATTGACAGTCTTGGGTCTAGGTATTTTAGGTTGGATACAGTCACATGTTCTTGTCTTTTTCTCTTGTTTTAGTCCTTAATTGAATCTCGCCTTTTTTACCGCTACATTTAACAAGCTTATCTGTACATAGCCCCTGACAGTATATATCCAGTCCATTATATCTTAGTTGCTAGAAGACTGGGTAGGAGCCTTATGCTAGGGCTTTGATAATTGTGAGTGTAACTAATAGTGCTAGTAATTAGGCACCTTAGCCATGAACTATTGATCTATATACTAAGTAGTCAGTACCTACTGGCACTTAGTGTTGGCAAAGTAAGACCGCTTGTAGAGGAGTTGGATATATGCATTGTAGTCATCCTCAGGTATATCAATATATATAAGTGTCAGCCAAAGGTCTGACTAGAGGGAATTGTAGAGCCAGGAGATCTTATGCTCATTAGTGAATTCCTAGTAGCTAGCACATTGCAGCAGCCCCTTGAAGTGCACAATGTAGTCATTGAGGGTAGTGTTATTCTGCTAGAGATGGGAGATCTCCTGCTATGCCACAGTCCAGTCATTTAGGTCTGTGAGGGCAATGATAAGCTCTGAGAGCAGGAGGTTAGATGTTATGTCTAGAGTCAAGTAGAAGTGTTTGAATAGTAGCAGTGCCTTCTGCAGGGGCTTGGCTTCAATGTATGAGTAGACATAACCTATAAATATGCAGTGCTCCTTAGGGGTTATAGGGTTGTGAACCCAGAGGGCAATGCAAACCACTTGAATCCAGCTGTCCAGTTCCTCAGGTCAGCTAGAGAAGACAGGGAGCTGGAACTAGAGATAGGAGGACAGTGTTAGGGCCTTACCTTGGAACTAGTAGCCTAAGGCACTATAGTCATTAGACATTGTAATGCTAGGGGCAGGGTAGTGTTTGCTAGTTGTTATAAATGATATATAGTTAGATTTGGGGACCTTAAAGGTCAGAGTCATATGTATTAGGCTACATATGAGTTAGGGGGGAGGTCCATTATATGGATCTAGAGTGTTTCAGTTACAGTAGTATAGAGATAAGATAAGATAAGATACAATAAGATAAGATACAATAAGATAAGACAAGACAAGACAAGACAAGACAAGATGAGACAAGAACAAAAGAAAGAAGAAGGGTTGAATTGAATCTTGTCAGGGGCTACATATAGATAAGCTTATTAAATATAGTAGTAAAAAAGGCAAGATTCAATTAAGGACTAAAACAAGAGAAAAAGACAAGAATATACGACTGCATCTAACCTAAAATACCTAGACCCAAGACCATCAATCCCAATGACTCATTCACTCACAACTGACTGCAGCATCATAGTAGTTATTATAGTAGGTACCCAAACTAGCTCCTCCCCATCATTGTGCGACAGCGGGTCAAGCGACAGTAGACCAAAATAATAGTCGCAGACCCTAACACTAGGAGGGAATGTTAGCCTAAACATTTGGCCAATGCAACTACTAGCAGTCTATATGTACTAAGCCTCATGCTTAGCTACCTACAATCAAGTCATTAGCAGTCCGGCTGCCTCCAGCCCAAGTACTTAAGTCTGGTTCTGTTACTTGTTATTACTTGTCTTTAGTTTAGTTCTTCAATTAGATCTTTCTGTTTTCTACTGCTACATTCAGCTAGCCTATCTGCATATAGCCCTTGACAGTATTAGGGCATGTTATAAAGACCCCAAAAAATCGTAGGGCTGAAAGCTATCAATAGTTTATACAAAGTTAGTATTGTTATTAACTTATGCTTATACATGACTAGTATTACTAAGAAGCTAATGACATTTCAACTCTATATTCAAGTGAAGATGAATATTCAAGTATGTCAGCACTAATGAGATCACAATATGGCTTCATCAGCTCAAGTATTTTAGTCTTATCACCTTTTATATCTTCAATATACTAGGCTAGTGAATTTACAACTTCTATAGCGCACTCATATAATACGCCACTTCTCTATATACTCTCAGGGAAATCCCCTTCTTGGTCAGATTAACTTTGCATCAGAGGTTCCGATGTTTTGAAAAGACATAGGCTACTCGCTCGAGCTGCAAACCTGGAATCAGCGCCTCTTTCATGGTATTCAAAAATCCATGGTCAGCCTGCAAAAGCTTTGTTTAATTTTCTCGTAGATATTATGACCTGTATAAGTAGTGACGAACTAAATAGTTTTTTAAATCAAACGCATCCTCTTTTATTTATTTATTTTACTTATATATTTGTCACGTGGACGGGTAGATGCGGAAAAGGTCCGCATGTATGAAGTACTGTAGAGGTTAGTGAGCATTAAGATTTTATAAAGTATACAGGGTACTAATATAGTATATTCTTGTCTGGAGTTTTATTACTACTACTACTAGTAGTACGCGGTAAACATAAAACCCTAACACAGCTTGACAAGTTGGATAGACACAAGGATGCAAATCAAAATGATATTTTGAGAGCGCCCGTATACATAGTGATGCTGACACCAAAATGGATTATCGTCTTGATACTGCCTCAAATTCTTCGCCTTAACATCTGCTACTCAACATTAGACAGATTTAATGCAGTGGTACACGCGTTTAACGTCAAAGAAGTTAATACAAGATATGTATTGATAGTACAAAATAATGAGTGAGCTGGACGTGACATTAGGTAGTGGTTTGGCTCGACAGAATTTTTGAAAATGGTAACTCTGCTTTCTTTTTTCTTTTTTCTTTTTTCTTTTTTCTTTTTTCTTTTTTCTTTTTTCTTTTTTTCTTTTTTTCTTTTTTCTTTTTTCTTTTTTCTTTTTTTTTTCTTTTTTTCTTTCTTTTTTCTTTTTTTCTTTCTTTCTTTCTTTCTTTCTTTCTTTCTTTCTTTCTTTCTTTCTTTCTTTCTTTCTTTCTTTCTTTCTTTCTTTTTTTTGGATTGAAAAAAATCGATCGAGGCTCTGGCTCATATAAGCCATACTGGATATTTGTTTCTGTTATCTCATGTCTCTATTCTCGAAGCTTGACAGTTGGTGCTATAAAATTTAAGTGGGTATACTGTACACACAATAAGTTACCCTGAGGTCCGAAAGCTGATGTCATGCTAAAGGCCTAGGCAAAGAACATACTTTTCCATACTACTGGCACCATCTATGCTACCTTACTATGCATCATTGTCTAATATCTGATTGAGAAGTATGCCTATACTGCTAGTAATGTCTCTGTCTTCAACAAGAAGGATGTCTCGACAGCAGTACAGACCAAATGTAACATTTACAATGGTTTAGAGTATATTTAGTTTCTAAAATTCAAAGAGCAAAACTATAAAACAATTACAAACTGCGTGGCTGACTGACATAGCGCACCAGGAGGATCCCACAACGATGTGAGATCTCACGTGCGCGGGTTTCATCTTGTCAACCCTTGCATCAGTCTCCAATCCTCCTTGTTGCGTGCCGTGCCAATCCTTGTTGCTTGGTGGTTCGCTTAGCACTGTGACACCTGACTTTATCAGTGCCTGCCAGGCCATCATTGATGCTGACCATATCCTGACAAGTGGCGCCAATAAGTGTCTTCTCTAGAGTACTTTGTAAGGGATAAAGTAGGGCCATGTCTGGGATATAAGTACTTGCATATCACAACATCCTGGTTACACAGATATTACTGTGTAACCATCAGAGGTATCAAACTTGAGCGCTTCCTACCTCTCTCATTTTCTCTTTTCTTTTTCCTGTTTTTTCTGCCTGCATTTTGCATTTTTCATTTTTGGCTTCACTTTGGACGTTCCTCGTGATTCTATCTGCCAGTCAAGTTTCCTTGCTGTGTGGTATTTTACGATTCGTATAGAGACTTCTTCTTCTATTCAAACTGTCGTGCATGGAGGCCACATCATTCCATCTTTTTATCTTTGATTTTGCCTTGGGACGCTATCAGCTATCCGCTACATCACTTAACAGCAACAAATAAAAGAGTTGCCATCTGGTGTTTGACGAAAGTAACGCGCCTGTTGTCATCTACTCTTTGTATAACTATTTGTACTATGCTGTTACGCAGTAGCATTTTATGTGATTAAAGCTAAAGCCATCGCCAACTTGCTAGAATTTTGCGTACTTTACTGCACTGTGATATAGACGCTTTTGTGCTCAAGAAACCATTTCGAAAACTGTTTGCAGCCTATTTAAACATACGATCCCCCACCGAGACATCCTTCAGTACCATCATTTAGGAGAAGACAACAGAAGATCTAGCGCTATATGACTAGTGCCTACTGTTAGGGAATAACATCAATTGCTGTTTGCATTATGCTAAATAGGAGGGCCAATCTCTTTAGATGTGCCTTATGGTGCTTGGTATATTAAAAAGAAAATTCAATGACTATATAGTAGGTTGTCAAACTTGAGCTACACCAAAAGTTGTCTTTACTAGCACACAACAATTTTTCTTAAGATTGTAATACGTGACTATAACACTAAGTGCAATTTGAGCCATGAGAATGTCCTATCAGTTGCTTTTGTGCATCACTAATTTAGTACATGATTTGCCTGCCCCCACGCCTGAATAGACCCAATACTAAGATATTAGGAGCTCTCATGTAGCAACGGCTTAGATTCGTCTACTGCCCTGGCCAGCCTTTCCAGACGCTCAGTAGTGCTCGGATGGCTATTGAAGTAGCACAAGTAAAGCCAATCATTAGAACCAACGCCAAGATTCTCCTTCCATAGCTTGACTAATGCACAGCTAAGAGACACCCAGTATTCCAGCTGAGCAGCAAATTTGTCAGCACTGTACTCACAGTGACGTATAACAGTCTTTTCAAGGGCCCTATGCAAACTCATGACCAGTGGCAGAGCATGGCAGACAACTACCAAACAAACTACAATAGGAGAGCCAGCGATTTGGAACGCTTCATAAAGTGAGGAGTTATAAATGAAGGCAGAAAGAGCACTGAGATAAATGACAGAGACAATCGGTTTATTTCATTGAGATAAATATCAGCAGTGGACTTGGTTTGAGTGTTTATTCAAATAAACAAACAGGGCAAACTATCTTACTTGTCCGATTCCCGTAAGAATAAACATGTGTGATAGGTTCCAATGGCCTAGCTCATGGGATAAGACAGCAACAATCTTACTGACTTCCATCTGCTTCAGCATTGTATCAAATAGAAATATCTGCTTCTTCCATAGATGTCAAGGGATACATGCAGATAGGCTAGCTAAGTGTAGCAGTAGAAATAGAAGAGATTCTATTAAAGACAAGCAAAAAAAAAAAAAAAAAAAAAAAAAAAAACAAGAACAAGCGACCGAACCCAACCTAAAATACCCACGCTTAGGGCCGCTTGATCTAATGGCACTCGCCAGCGATCGTCATGGCTAATCTTTGGACTAAACCCTCCCTATTGCGTTCCCTATGCAAGACGAAACAAGACAGGCAATTGCAGACCGAAAATGGTCGCAGACCCTAACAGCCCTCAATGTGAAAAGTGTTGTAGTAGTCTATAGGTAGCTGTAGTAAGTTCTGAGTAGAGACATGAAAGATGGTAGACTGCCAAAAAAAGAAATGCTGGGTGATCCCAACATTTGTTGGACAAATGCAGATAAGTGTAAGTCTATTGAGAATAGTAACATTATTAGTGATTTCTTCCCAAATATCACTGCCATTCTGCAAGTAGAGAAGAGCCAATTTGTAGCTCTTGACATCATTAAACCTTTCCTGGGAAATTTGGCTTTTGACGGCTTAGTGAGGCTTGGAGAGAGACTTGATGTATGCGATTTTGCAATACCTGAAAAAGACTCAACAAGATATCTAGTTGCAGACGAAACTATAATGGCTTTCCAGGGTAGTTCGACGCTACCAAGGCTATTGAAAAAGGCCTAGGTTGGACAGTTAGTCAGAGCTTATTACAAATGAGAACAAAATCTTACCATTGACATGTGTTGCAAACGTTCTAAAAAACCGGTGGTCAATTGCGGCCAGAAAAGAAAATGAAATGAAAACTATAAATACTAACGGGTTACATGCATAGTGATTGGTATGTCGCTAGCAATGGCTCCATTTTGAAATCCAAGTATGTTACAGTTGTTATGTATACAGAGTACAATATCGCTGTTACCTTTCAAAAGTTCCAAATAGCATTCAAAACTAATAACCTAGTGTTACCATGTATTTTTGATTAACTATTGCCTGTGGAAAATACAGGGTCCCATCTGCTGCTCCCTCTTAGTTAAGCTACAAAGCGCTGGATTAGTAGTGTATCGCAGTGGGTGACCACGTGCAAATACCCAGTGTTGTATGTATTTTTGAGCTCTATATATATATTTTTTTCTTTCGTCTTCTCTCTTTTGGCAAAGTGAAATCCACGACAAAAATAATAGTCTCAATCTGTTGTTGTGAAAGCCTGTAGTGCTTTTTTTTTTTTTCTGGACAGAGAGAGACTGGAGAGATGGCGGATTTGTAGCGCTTAAGTATGTCGTTGGCGACGGCAAGCATTAGGGTTATTTGTGCCTCGAAAATTAATTTTGTTTGCGGCTGTTGAAGGGGTGGCTGTCCATTCAGATTTGCCTGCATAATTAGTGCCGTTGGGTACTTTATATAAGCATTCGGGTCTTTTCCGTGCACCGAGCTCTTCTCTATATAGCATTGCCAAGCTGTTGAACGCCTTGGATGGATGCACATAACACAGCTTTCCAATCAATATCTGCGCTAAACTCTGTCTCAAAGTATCTTTTTTTTTATTTTGAGCCTGTCTCGATTTTCCTTTGGGTACCCTCTTCTAGCTCCCGCATGTAGCTCAAGGCAATATATTTGAAGTCGTCATATTGCGCGTAGGTTTACATACAATCAAGCTGTTCGTTTGTAGTTCTTTGACCAAGAGTTGGCAGAAAAGCCAGCTCTCCACGCATATGCTGTCTCGGATAGAGCAGCCATTGTTTGCTCGTGACCCCGACTCTGTATGCGCGTCTGCGCAATTTGTCACAGTGATAGCAACTCTGCTCTGCATAGCGGGGAAAATATGTCGGGGGGGGGGG
>LKBB01000074.1:50418-73732 GCA_001513885.1 Thielaviopsis musarum
GGGGGGGGGGCTGCAAGTTCTTCTAACTTGGAAGCTCGCCTCGCCCATTTATTAACAAAAGTAATTTCCTAATGAGAGATCTTGGGACTTGCGTTGACCCTATACCCCAGTCTATGAATGAGCTACACAGGGTTCCAAAGGGTCCTCGTGGGGTGGCCTTAGTGCTGGCATTATCACGGCCTCACCACGGCTGCCGCTTTTATCGACTAATTTCTATGCAAATTGGATGCTTCAAATACGCCTCTATAACCAACAACCATCATTTCGGTTGCCATTTGAGATAGTGGTAGTGGTAGTATAAGTCTTGTTTTCTAGGGTCTGGATGCCATTCTAATTCAGTTCAATATGTATGTCTTATCCTGGCCTCTGCTTTACTCTGTACGCCCAACCATACAAAAGACAATGAGAAATAAGAGATAATAAAACAAAAATAGACACAGATAAGAGCGCACAGAAGAACCGTCCAAAACGCAATAAGACAATGATCTTCTAGAATCGAAAGTGGTTTCAGTCCCGGAATCAGCCGCTCTCGTGCGTCTAAGGCAGCCACTCAACGCAACTGCGACTACTATACGGAGTAGTACGGTATTTTCGAGGCCGGTGGTCTTGCCGCCAGTGTTTCTACGCAGAACTCCGTATTGCTCTATGGTTTCAGTGGTCCAAAAAAAACCAAATGTGACCCATCGATTTGGTGCCGTTGTAGGCGGTTGAAGCGTTGCAGTCGGAAAGCAGCAGGAGCGGCAGCCTTTATCTTCCATCCTCTGTCATGTGATTATGTAGTTCATGGAGTCAAAAGCAATTAGTAGCGGCTGGTGCTGTCTTTTTGTGCTGCGTCGCATGTCTCCGACCACAATATGCAGTGCTTCACTGGATTCCAACAGGTAGCAGTTCTGCTGTCTTGGAGAATCTAACTTTAGAATCCCTTGAGAGCTTATGTTCTAGTGGCTCCAAAAAAAACAATTCAGCAGGTAACCATAACACACGCTTGTAGCACTTGAGTTTTTTTTTTAATACTTATAACACTGCTAGTATCAAGTCACAGCAACAAAAAAAAAAAAAAGGGAAAATTGTGCGCTGTTGCTATTTCAAGTAACAAACAAGAAAAGGAAAAGCGCTCTGATGTGATTGGTTGTCTGAAAAGAGCGACCTCATTCGGACTGTTTCAGGTTTGTGTGTCCGTGGCGCCTGCTTCCTGTTTTTTTTGTTTTTTTTTTATCTTTTATCTTTTATCTGCCCCTTCTTTTTACAGTAGTACGGAGTACAAGACTTGCTCGGCCTTTTTTTTTTTTTTTTTTTTTGGAGGTTGCTATTAGGGTTTCTTTTAAAGGTTGTTACCCAAACAATAAAACACCGTCTGGCAGGCTGAAACAAACATTTGCTCTTAAAAGAAAAACTGCCGGTCAGGCCCTTGCCCAGCCCGACACCCAAGCCCAAAAAGAATTAATGGAGTGCGAATCCACTGTAGCTAATTGGACTGAGAGGGGATCGAACCCCCGACCATTTACAAATTTGTAGTGAATACTGCAAAGCAAATATCATACCACTAGACCATCAGCCCAACGAGATTATTGATACATGAGGGCTTGTTAAATACTCTTATATTGTGTACTTTGAATAAAATGTGGGACCTGTGAGAAAATCCATGGCCTCGTTGCTCGGGCCAATCCACTTTCTGCCGTGTCCCACCGCCCAGCGCGACCCTCAGCTTGCTACAAAGCTCCACAAGACTGCGCAGAAAAACCCTGCCATAACAAATTCTTGTTCACCTCTTCAACTCATCTTTCTTTACATTCTGTACTTTCTACTCTTTAGCTCTGCTTCATTGCATACACTGTAAAGAATATCGCAGGTGCTCCAAACACAAGGTAAGCCTTTATTCGATATCGTGATTCATTACCATCAATTGATGAGTGAAGCTCTTAACATGATGCATTCCTTTATTGGAGCTGTCTGAACATATTATGTTGATAGACTTTATACCGTATACGCTTTGTCTGAAAGGCTTCACTTAGTCGCATTGATTGATAGATGAAAACCACCATGTTTCTCTTGGCTCTGATCACCGCTAACATTGCCCTATCTCTAGATTCGCGTTTCGATCCGGTTTTATTGTAATACGATACGTGATTTGCTGTGCCTTGTGTGCAACTATTGATTGTTATATGTTGTAGTAGTCATTGTTTGCATCTGCCATCTCCTTTTTAATACTTCCTCCACGCCTTAATCCCTTCTGCCCATCATGGATAGTTCCAATGGCAGTGCTGTCGAGAAGAGTGGTGACTCTTCCGACTCGGGATTCAAGTTGAAGTTCTGCACTGTCTGCGCCAGTAACCAGAACAGGTACGTGTAGCCTGTTGCTCTCACTCGTAGTCACTTATATATATATATATATTGCCTGTCGTATTCCGTGTATATTGCAATCGTACTAACCATATCCTGTACGCTCGCCGCAGATCCATGGAAGCGCATCTTCGGCTCTCACAGGCCAACTATCCCGTCATTTCGTTCGGCACGGGATCGCTCGTGCGCCTGCCTGGTCCCACCATCAGCCAGCCGAATGTCTACCAGTTCAACAAGACCTCGTACGACAGCATGTACAAGGAACTTGAAGGCAAAGACCCCCGTCTTTACCGTGCGAACGGCCTACTTAACATGCTCGACCGGAATCGCAATGTGAAGTGGGGTCCCGAGCGCTGGCAGGACTGGCAGGTCGGCGTGCCGCGCACCGACAATCACGCCGGTGACCGTGGTGCCGAAGGCTCCGAAGGGGGCGTTGTCGACATCGTCATCACCTGCGAGGAGCGCTGCTGGGACGCCGTCGTCGACGACTTGAACAACCGTGGCGCGCCTCTTAACCGGCCCGTCCACGTGTTCAACGTCGACATCAAAGACAACCATGAGGAGGCCTACATTGGCGGCCAAGGCATCGTCGACCTAGCCAATTCGCTAAATCAGGCAGCTCGTGAGGAGCGCGAGGCTAGCGGCGCATTAGCCTTTGATACTGGTTCAGCGTCGGCGCGAGCCTCGTTTGACGAGCGTGTCCCCGAAGTCCTCGCGGAGTGGCAGGAGCGCTGGCCCAATCTACCGGCGACATGGACTCTGTCCTGGTTCTAAGGCCATTCAAGCGCGTCCTTTTCGCCTTTGCCTTTTTTGAGCCGGTGTGCTATCCACTGCCATCTAACTCTTGCATTTGTTTGTTACTGTTTTCCTTTTCTTCTTTTGTTTCGACTTTATTCTTCCTTTCGGATACTACAGCACGAGGGATCATGTCAACCCAGGCGGATATTTATTTGGTTTTTGTCTGGATTTGTACGGCGTCTGCGATTTCGCCGTTTGTAAAAACATATATGGATATCATTGCGACTCCTAGCACGGTGCAGTGATGGTTTAATTTTGATATTTCTTTATACTGGACTCTGTCATCTCGAGCATTTGAAGGTTTGCTGGAATCGTTAGTACTACTACAGTAGGGTTCTAAGTCAAGGGTTCAGTACATTTGCTGCATCATGGAGTTTATTATTTCTTAACAAAAACTTGTTAATGGGAATTATTCAAAATGCTACGTAGAACTTAAAACCCAAAAAGAAACGGCTTGCGCCTGATTTGCTCCCCATCTGGGAATCGAACCCAGGTCACCTGCGTGACAAGCAGGTATGATCACCACTACACTAATGAGGATTGTGTTGTTGTTGAAAAGTGCGGTTTGATAAACAATATCAAGGAATCTTGCAAATTGGAAGCGGCTTTTGGCGGAATCTACGGTGTAAGTAGACGATAAAAATCTCAATCAATCAAGGAGGCGGCTTTTGGGCTCGGCTCAACTAGGCCGGGGCACGAGCCAGATGGATATAGGCGCCAGTGGCTCGGTGTTGATCTACGCCGGCGGCACCCAGGGTGTTCTCATCAGCGTCCTGATGCAGGTCTCTGAGACCCACCAGATGATCATGGAGCAAGGTATCACTGCCAGAGGTAGCTGCCCATGCTCCCCTTCCTTATCCTAGGCTCCACCCTGCCCCAGCAGCCTGGAAGTGTCTTCCAGTAAGGCACTAGAGGGCGAGCCAAGGATCAGGCGCCTATAAACCCCTTCGGCGTTTGTGCTATTTTCTTTTTCTATCTCTTTTTTCTTGTGTGTTTGCAATATTGAGCGCTTTAAAGCACTAAGGGTCTGTTTAGGTGGTTTTAAGGGTCAAACGGAGGAGTGGGTTGAGCTTTTGATTTGCTGCGGCGTGGTAGAACTATAGGTCAAGGGCTAGGGTTATATTTGCAGGTAATCTTTAGGAAGAATTTGTATAGTATGTACTAGTTTAGAGATGGCTTCAATAGAAGAAAAGAGACAACGAACTAAATATTGTTATATTACTATTTTATTACTATTTTTTATCATTTTGCTTATTAATTTTTATTTTGACTTTATTTACTTGACCTCCTTTTTCCTAGTTCAATTTATTATACATACCACTACTGTTTAGCCAACATATACTCCGTAGCAGATTGTTATTTGGTTTGTCATCAGACAGGGCTACCGGCATGTGCATCACATGCTATCCTAGGAGTTACTAGAATGCTTCATGTCTGAGGCTGCTGCCCTGGCTATGCAGAGGGCCCAAAATTTCTCTGTCCAGTACCCAATCTGGCGTCGTATATTCTCGCGCGGAATCGAGATAGAGGTAAAATAGTTCAATCAATCAATCAATCGATCAATGGTGGCGACTCTTGAGCAGTTAAGCTGACGTATCTACGTACTCTATACTCTGCACAAATATACACACTTATACAGGCGCCTTCTATGCATCTGAAGTTGTGGATGCTACTTTGCATAAGTAAGTGCCAATGCATGACTTGCATGGCCTGGCCCATGCGATTTTGGCTCTGCCGAATTCAGCCAGAACATCAGACCGGTAAGTGAGGCTGTGCGTCTTCTCGGGCTAGAAATGATGCATAAGAAAAGTCTGGAAGCAGGAGACCTTTTAACTTGCAGAACGTCTCCTTCCAACGGGGAGATTATCAGCATCATGGGGTTTAGGGAAAGCATGGCTACTGAGACAAGAGGGAAGTGAACGCCATGACACGACACCCGGATTCTGCGGGAAGATCTTGGGTCCTATTTCTGGTGTGATGAGTTGGGAGACTAGGCTTGATAGAAAGGCCACGAGTTCCTAATCTCCCCTGGCTAGTGAACAACGGGCTGTCGGTAGTAAAGTTATGGATGGAAACCGGAAAATGGAGGTTTGGACTGCGATTGAGCATTCTGTAAAACGCATATAAAAGCATAGAAGCAATTTCGACGGCCCGTTAGGAGCGAGCCTAGCTGTATTGTGTGCAAGCTAGTTCGTCCGAAATGAATATCGTAAATGTTACGTAGAAAGTATTGAAGACTATACAGGCGTGTAAACACGAGGTCATTGGAGCTGGCAAAGCCACCATAAGCCTTGTAGTTCAAAGCTCTTTCATTCATTCATTTTTTTTTTGGGCCGTAGGGCAGGCGTGGGTGGATCTGATATTTATCACGTTTTCCAGGAACAGGAACAGGAACAGGTACAGATAAAAGGGAAAGGAACCAGGAACAACAGCAGGAGTAGGAGTGAAAAAAAAAGCACAAAACACGAGGTTGCATAGCACAAGTACTAGTACTACGCGAAATCCAGCTGGGCCTTTTTATTTTTATTTTTATTTATTTTTATATTTATTTTTATGTATTTTTATGTATTTTTATGTGTTTTATGTATTTTTTATATGCGCCCTCGTTTACACAGACTGCTGTAAGTGAGAAAGATGTGAATTAAACCGGCGTGGGCGTTGGCTCTACAACTATAGAAGGGGATACCACTATAACCATTTAGTTTTGCTACTAAAGGGTTCCAGGAGCTGACAGGAGGCCGTCAAACCATGCAGACCATCCAAATTGGGCTAGCGTGGGTTTAACATGGATGGGACCCCTGGATTTCTTTAAGGGAGAATTAAAATGGGTTAAGTGAGAGGAGCTTGCGACTATGATGTGAGAGACATGAGACAACTTTGCTGCTGCGCATCGCTTATCTCGTAGAAGAGCAACAGAGGAACGGCATAACATACTAGTACTTACTGAGAGCAGTACTAGAAATTGTACTTGTAGTATTGTAAGTACTTACATACAGTGTAAGTAAGTACCTGTAAAGAAATAGAGAGGGGGAAACGACAGGAGAGAAGCTGATCTCGGATATGAGAGAGAAAAGAAGGAAGGAAATGAACGTCCCAGATCTTGGCCCTAGACCTGGAGAAAGCTGTTAGGCGAAAGGGTCAATAAGGAAACTAAACCAGCTAAATCAGAGCCAAGCGAGTAAACTTTGTACAATTGCATTTACAGGGCTCTCGCAGGTTTTGCACAGGACCTGTGCAGATGTAACTTTTATGTACTTAAGTAGGTAAGTAGTACTTACTTAAGTAGGTAAGTAGTACTTACTCAAGTAAGGTAAGTACATACTGTGTACACCAGTAGTACTTAGTACTTTGCATAGTTAAGTGAAAATGACGAAAGAAAGAAAATATCAAATGTAATTCCTGAGACCCTGTCCCACCTCAGTGCGAAGCATAAATTTGACAAGAGAATAAGGTAGGATGTAGACTGGCCGCGTCAACTGCACATCACACCAGCTCAAGGTATGCGGTGGGCCATGTCTTTGACCAGAGGTCAGTCCAGTCAGTTAATTTATGAGATTGATAATTTTCCTTCCCCCCCCCCTACGACAATAGAAAAAAAAAACAAAGAAGCAAAGAAAGACTTTGGGCCGATCTCTGGGTGTCGAGCTACCTGACAGTGACAGATGAAATTGCAGCGGAGGCGCCGGACGGGCAGGTATTATCTAGGTACTACCACGCTCGTCCTTGCTTTCCAGCTGTGAAAGCAAAACCCTTCTTTCATTTTCTTTATAGCTTCTTTTGTGGCAATTCTTTTGTTCTTTGTTTCTGGCTTGGCTTGGCTTTACTCGGCTCGGTCTAGACCCACGGACGTGCCTTTTGGCTTTGCCGTTGATGAACGAACACATGCTCTCACATATTCCCCGTTACCATACTCTACTACTCCTTCACTTTTTGTTTAATACAATACGAGAAATACAAGTAATTCGTACTACTACTACTACTACTACTACTACTACTTGCACAGAGTACATCATACATCCAGCGCCCGGAAAAGAAACACTGGCCAAGATCCCGACAACGGGTGGACGCGGGAGACCAGAAAGAGCGAAATGGAAGGAGAGAGTGTTGTGCATGTAGAGAAAACATTGCTGTTCCACGATACCAGACGAGCACTTGGTACCTTAAACAAATAAAAGTGGTATCTGGAGTACCCTCCAAGTACTGGAGATTAACAATAGAGAAATGGGGAAGCGAGTAGTTTCCTCTATTAATCCCTGCGTTTTATGTGAGCGGCTACACAGCACATCACGGGAATAGCAAGTGATGCTAAGTATTCAAGGCAACAACGTTATGAAGTTTAACGCCTTCCACAGAGTAGCGGTCGGGAATATAATTTTCTTTGTTCCTTACTACTAGTACAGGTATACTACTTTAGGGTATATTTCACAGCCCCCCCTGGATTCTGGTTTCCTGAATTCCTAAATTCCCCGTTATTCATCAACTAGCATTAGCATAACCATCGCCAAAGTCTATGCGGGATGCATCGTTTTATGTAGCAGCCTGGTTGAAAAAAAAAAAAAAAACTCAAAAAAAACTTGTAAGTCTCAGTCTTCCAATCAACAGCAATGGCGGCCTCTGAAAAGCGAAACGACACAGAAAAGAAAATTCAGTCAAAAAAGGGGGCCAAATGAAAGGAATTCCAGCGAAAAGAAAAGCAGCACAGTCGAGAACAAAGTGACGAAAAGAATCACACCCTCGTTTTGCGTCCAACTTAACGGCTTAACGCTTGTCAAGTCTTTGCTTTGGCTTATCCATCCATCCAATTCCTTTCAAAGGAGCCAGCCGTGGCCACAGCCTCTTTTTTCTTTGTTGATTTTGATGTTGTAAAGCGCACCCCAGCCAGCTTTGCCCCCCCAAAGCCTCCACCTATTTCTGAGTTCAGACACTTTTGCGTGGCTATTCAAGGCAATTTTGTTTTATTTTCTTTTTCGTTTTTCTACTTTATGTAACTGACCAGCCGGTTTTCTTTCTCAGATATTTCTTTCTTTTTGAATTTTTCGAGAAGAAAAATAGTTCTCCTCGACTACAATCTCTTTCGACCAACTCCAGTCTCTCTCTTTTTTTTCTTTCTCTTTTTTTCTGAAAATCTTGGAACTTGTGCCGTGTTTCTGCATCTTCCTCTGCTACACACAGCGTCTCTCTCTTTTTTTTTTTTTCTTTTTTCTTTTGCTACCTCGATTTATTTCGGTATTATTCAAACTCAACCTAGACAAGCACATGCCTAGCCCAGCTCGCTAGCTCGTCAGGCCCGCCTTGTCCCTCTATACCTTGATAATTCCTACCAATCCAGGCCCTGTATCCAAGCTTTACGCTACCCTACAGTGGTCAACGTACAGGCATAACGTACCTTTAAAACACACTGTACTTACAGCACAGCGGCCTGCCACGATTTGCCCTGTCAATCCCGTTTCAAGCGCCCCCCCCCCTCTTTGTGCAGCATTGTCTTTTTTTTTTCTGTCTTGTCTTTTTCTTGCGACTTGAACCTTTGAATAAATATGAACTCCAGAAATGCTCCCCTCTCCCCAGTATCTGTAGGAGGAAGCGAATGGCTAGGCTCCAAACCAAAAATACAACCGAATATCAACACCACGATTGCCAATAACACCACCAGCCCCCGAGGTCAACTTTCTTCACCACCAAACTCAGGAGTCCCTAAAGGCCTGATGGACAATCGCAGCTACTCTCCGGCGCCTCGAAGCCCCGGCAACCCGTCGCCGCCACCGTCGATTGCCCGGTCCAGCACCGGCACCAACACATATGCCCGCAGCGAGAGCGGGTGGAGTGCGCGCGAAGAGCAGAATAACGAGCCGATTCTCGGCGATCACTATGTTGCCTTCAAGGCTTTTCTCAAGGGCCGCGAAGCCCGCAACCAGTTATCCAACAACGCCAAAGACAAGCTGGTCCGCCTGACAGCCACCCAATTCTACGAGCTTAGCACCGATGTTTACGACGAGTTGAACCGTCGCCAGGCCTCGTCCAGGAACCCACAGAGCGCGCCTCCACACCTGCTTGCCCACCCCAACTTTCACCCCAAGCGCAACAACGCCCGTCAGACTTTGTCGTCCATCGGCCCACCGCGATTCCTTAACCTCGCCATCGATGTTTTCAATGAGCTCGAGAGACGTTTTCCGCGCTTTGTCGAGGGCGATTTCCCTCCTAGAATCGGCAGCCCCCTCTCCAACATGGGGCCCAGCCGGACCGGCACGCCTGTCAATGGCCCGTACCCTCGTAGCCAGAGCCGCATGAGAAGGCCGTCAGACGCCAGCTCGGTGCGTAACGGCCCCGGCAATCCGGGTGACCCCTACGGAATCCCGCCTTCACCTAGCATCCCCAACGGCGGCGAGTTCTCGCGGCCAATGCCCAGGCAGTTCCAGAGCAACACTATTGTGCCCAACAAGAGCACAATGGTGGAGGAGGATGACGATGGAAACGAGGAGTCTGAGGTAAGTTTATCCATCTCGTGTAACAAAACAAAGTGAAACAGATTGGGACTAACAACAGTATTTGCGTTGCAGGCCGACAAGAAGTTGATCGAGGATTACAAGAACCAAGTGGACGATCTGAAAGCCCAAATTGAAACGCTTGAAAACGACTTGCAAAAGAAGGACGAAGAAATGAAGGACACACTAGAAGGCGAGCGCTCACGATCAACAGCAGCAAACCTGGAGAAGAAAGAGTGGTCCGACATGCGTCTGGAACTCGAGGATAAGCTGGCGGCGTCGGAGAACTTGAATAATAAGCTTCAGGACGACATTGAGCGCATGCGCGACGAGCACAACAGCGAACTGAAAGAGTTGCGCCAGCAGCTACAGGCCAGTGGTGGCCAAAGCGCCCGCGACAATGCCAGCCCCGAGCTACAGCGCGAGAATGACGACTTGCGAGCCCAGCTACAGCAACAAGCCGCTCTGATTGCCGAGGTCCGGTCCCAGGCTCGTGATTCTTTGCAGGAGATGCGCATGCTGTCCAAGCAGAGCGACAATTCGTACGAAAAGACGGAGGCTATGGAGAAGACGATTGAAATGCTGCAGCAGGAAGTGCGCGAGTGGCAGTCGCGGTTTACCATGGCCAAGGCGCAGAGCCAGGACCTGCGCGCAGCATCCAATGGCATCATGGTCGACCACGATATTTCCAAGCATCTGCGTGACCAGGGCCTGGTTAACGACAACGGAATCATTCGCGACATTCACGTGACCAAGTTCCAGCTGGCCATTGACGAAGTGATGCAGTTCTCGCATAACAACGAGTTTGACAAGGTTAACGAGTCGATGAAGATGGTTGTTTCGAGCGTGCGCCGCATGACCAAGGACGTCGACACGACGAAGCCTGTCAACGAGCAGACGGGCCAGCAGCTGGGCAAGCTCAAGGCCAAGGTGGCTGGCTGTGCCAACAGCTTCATCACGGCTGCGCGGTCGTTTGTATCTTCGGCCGGTCTTACGCCAGTTTCCATTCTGGATGCCGCCGTCGGCAACCTCAGCTTGGCAGTGGCTGAGCTGATGAAGACGGCCCAGGTCCGGCCCACGCCTCCGGGTGAGATGGACGAGTACGAAGACGGCACCGTCACGCCTGTCGACTCAACGGGCTACTTCTCGCCCATCAGACAACAGTCTACACAGGAAGTGTACAACCTGCCGTCGCCGCAGGGCAACGGCTACGGATCCAACCAGCAGCTGCCGCCGCCGCCGCCGTTTGCCGGCCTGGGCCGCCCGTCAAGCGCCACATCGTCGGCATACAGTCCTGTGGCGTCACCGCGCGAATCGGTTGAGCCGGGCTATGGGCGCATGCGCGGGTATGGTGATGACGAGCTTAAGGTATGAGCACACGGATAAAAAACCAAAATTATAAACCCAAAAAAAAGAACAAAAAAAAAAAAGAGGCTGCCTGAGGGAGAGACAGACAAAGAGGAAGAGTGGAGGGGAAACAAGAAAAAAGAGCGAAAAAAAAAGAAAACACACAGGAAAAAGGAGCACACGATATGATGTACACAGGCTGACTTCATCTGCCTCTTTTGTCCACCCATCCACAGGCCACCCTTGACACTCAAACCACCGCCCTCATCGCCGCCATCCAACAAATGGTGACGACCACACGCAGCCCCAGCACCCCCATCGCCACGCTCAGCGCGCAAATCGGCCAGATATCTTCACTCGTCGACGCCGCCGCCTCAGCCGCGCGCGCCGGCGGCAAGCCCGCAGCGCTGACGGGCGCGCTGGAACAAGCGCGCAATCGCCTGCTCGAGGCAGATGAGCGCGGGCGCGACGTGGCGCACAGTGGCAACGGCGATGCTGAGACGGAGCGCGCGTGGAGAATGTGGGTGCAGACGTTGACGCCGCTGGGATATGAGATTGGGCGGGAGATGAAGGAGGTTGTGGCGCAGGTCGGCAGTGGTGGTGGTGATGATGAGTTTTCATGATGATGAGTATGCATGACACGTGATGTTGATTTTCTTTTCCTTTTTTTTTTTTTCTTAAATCCCCTCTCTACTCCATTCTCTCTTTGACAGTCCCATGTGTTGTTTTACTACACTTTTTTTTTCTATTATTTCTCTCTGCATTTTCTTCTTTATTTTCCCTTCCTTGGATATTTTGGCATGTTTTTAATGAGCCTTGAACGCGGCTTTGATTTCTTCCTTTTCTCTTTACAATTTTTTTTTTTTTCATTACTTCTTATTACTTTAGATGATGGGACCTGCGATGGCGTCAACTGGATCTTGATTCTTTTTTTTTCTTTTGCTTTTTTTTTTTCACATCTTCTTTTCATCACTTCATGCTATCTATATTATTAAGTACCTGCTTTGTAGTCACATTCTTCATATATACGGATTTTTTGTATTGCTTGAGATTGAATGTACCAGTGACGATAAATGGCTTTATTGCATGTGAAATATGGCAAATATAAGTACAACTTACCGCCCGCTTTACACAGCAGCAGAATGTACGAGATCAAACTCATACGCCGGCACATCCGTCGTGGTGGCGGCGGCAACAGCACTCTCAAAGCACCCGTTGATGATTTTTGCCCACTTGACGGCATTCACATAGTCATTGGCATCAATGCTCTCGACCAGACCGGGGAAGACGGCTAAAACAACGCTTGTTAACAATCACGCTCAAATCACAAGGGAGAAAAAAAAAGACTTACCGCCCGCATACCCGGTCCACAGACCTGGCGCAAACACAACATGCTTGAACCAGTCTCTCCCGTCCAACCCGCCCTCATACAAAAACGCACGCTCCAGTACCTTGTACCGGTAATTCGTGCGCACTAGCGTCGCCACCATCCTGGCCACACGCCAAAACTTCCACCACGGCACGTGCGCCGCCAACTCCGCCTCGACAAACGCCCTGTCGGCGTCCAGGCTCACGGCGGCCTTGCGGAACTTGGTTAGCGTGGTGCGCAGCTGCGTCAGGTGTTTCTTGAATGCGGTGACGCTGCCCTTGCGTGTGTTGGCGATGCCGGCGCGTGAGCGCTGGGCAAAGTGCACTTGCTCGGTAGTCAGACCAAGGAGGCTGGCAGAGTGCATTTCAGCGGCGGTGATGACAGTGTCGTCGTCGTCAGTGGCGGTGGCGGATGTAGTGGCAGACAACTTGGCTTCGACAGAGTCGAGGTACACGGCGAGTTCGTCGGCGTATTGTGTGGCGTTGAGCGGAACCACGGGCAGGTTCACCAGATGGGCCGTGACGAGAGCCGTAATTTGGGCCATGGCCTTGTGGTACTTGAAGCCCGGATCGCCAAAGGTGGCCATCCAGTAGAAACTGTCGTAGTTGCTGTGGTAGTGGTAGGCGGCTGAGTGTTCATCAGGCTTGAAACCCATATCCAGCGAGGCAATGCCAGCATAATCCTGAAAGGCAGTAAAGTCCGAGCCACTGCCCATAGTAGCGATGGCGCCATTCCACAAGTCGCCGACTGTTTGACCCTCGACTGTCTGGTTTGGCGAGAGCACCGAAGCCGTCACGTTGCGCAACACAGAATGCAGCAGCGGCGCAGCAGCAGCACGGAAGTGCGGGCCACCAACGCCGACGTCGACGTTGACATAAGCCACGTTGGCGCCGCTAAGCCACGGGAGATATTCCTCAACCCACTCAGTGCTGCCGACAAGACCGTACTCTTCACCGTCCCACGACGCAAAGACAATGGTGCGCGTAGGCTTCCAACCAGCAGCCAGGGCTGTGCCCATACTGCGCACGACTTCGTTGAGAACGGCTGAGCCGCTGTTGGGATCGACGCCTCCGCCGACAATCCAGGCATCACGGTGGTTGCCGACGACAATGACTTCGTCCTTCAGGGTGCCGTTGACCACACCAATGACGTTCCACAGCGGCGTGGTCACATACTTTTGGTTGTTGTATAGGTTGAGCACAAGGTTGGCAGGCGAGGGACCGACGTTATAGCCGACACCAAGGTACTTGAGACCAAGATTCCGGGTCCAGGCACGGTTAAAGTCAGAGGCAGCGGGGCCATGGCCATTGAGGGCCTTGAGGATCGGGAGGGCGTCCTTGAAGGAAATGGGAAGCGACGGAATGGACGGAATGGCGCCGTCGACGGGCTCTCTGGGAACACCGGGCTTGGAAGGGTAACCCGGGGTAGTCCTGGTAGTAGTTATGTTAGTTTATACATGATACGTACGAGGCTGCCTCTTCAATAACTCACGGGTCGCCAGGGCGCACGCTCAGGAACTGCGTACTGCCTCTCTGCACACTCGACGGATTCCGGGCCGGACCGTTCGGGTACTCTTCATATCCATTCTCCTTGGTGACCTCGCCATCATCGCCAGGATCGGTAAACAGAACCACGCCAATCATACCCAAATCCTGAGCTCTCTTGACCTTTAAGCCACGGAAAATACCGCCGTGGCGCGCCAGGGCAATCTTACCCGTGAGATCAATGCCGGTCTTGACCAAGTCGTCGTAGTCGCGGTACGTGCCGTAGTTGACATAGACAAACTGGCCAGTGACGTTGCCGCTGGCCGAGTAGCCGTGGAAGACGGGAATGCGTTCCGGAGAAGACGTCGACGGGTCGGCCGGGATAATGTCCTCCTCGAGCGATGCGTTGTAGGCGACCTTCCAGCCTGCAGCAGAGGCGTCGGCATTAGTGGTTGTGGCATTCTTGGAGTACATGGTGAGGCCGATGCCATCGGGGTAGTTGATGTAGACGTCATAGGCAACAACGCTCGAATCGATGCCCCATTCGGACCAACGGTCTTTGGTCCAGACAGCCTGAGAATATCAGTTAGCACTTCTTTCATACCGACTAACCTGAGTGGCAAACAAACGTACCTGACTCAGATTCTTTCCAGCCAGATGCGGCCCGGCCGTATAATAACGACTCCATTCTTCGCTCTTTTTAGCCGACGGCGTATCAAGCAGGATATTCTGCAACTCTGCATGCGACACTTTGGACACAAATTCGCGACGGAAGCCAGTCTTGATAGTATCTAAGATGGACCGATGCTCAGCGCCCATTGGCCACAGCAGCAGCACAGCCAAAAAGGTCAGTGTCAGACCACCCAGCAGCACCACTGAGCCACAGCCAACCAGCACCCAGCGCGCGAATATGCTGGCGCCGGAGCGAGGCCGGCGCACGAGAAAGCGGCGGCGGTTTTGCGAGGCGGCGCGGCTGGCAAGTAGCGGCGTCGACTCGGAAGCCATCATGTATCGATTTTTGCTTGTTGTATGTGGCGATTTATGCAGTAAACCAAGAATGGGGGGAAAAACTGCGCAACAAGAAATATACAAGTTAGTTGATCAAGCAATTGTAGGATTATAGAGCTTTAAGCTCGTCTCGTTATCAAAGGCGAAGCGCATCCTTCCGTACTTCAAGTGCTTAAATTGGGGGCGCTTGGCGGGAAGCTTATCAATTCAGCAATTCAGTTCAAACTAAGCAATTAAATGGTGACTTACAGCCATCGAATATGGCGATATTTGCATGAGAAAAAGCCGGAAGTATTTTCTCAAAGCACTAGAAAAACACGCCCTTGGCTTTTTTTTTTGGTGATGGAAAATAAAGAGGATGATGGAATATCAGCGCATTAATACCGCGGTTTGAGGGTTTGCTTTTGTTTTTTGGTGGTTGTTGTTTTTTTGGTATAGTATAGTCGCAATGGGCAGCTGATAAGATATCATATCTCTACTATCAGCTGTTGTCAGCTGGCGGTCATTTCATTCCATGATAGGAAGCTGCTCGGACGACGTTCCAACAGACGGTAAAGTCGCAATAATACCGGCACGGCTTTTGCTACAGTACAGTTTTTTCTCATCCTTTAGCTTCAGTTTATTCAATGACATTAGTCGTCTTCCGCTGAACTCCAATCAGGGTTAGGGTCCGGTCAGACTCACCCTTGTTTGAGAATCCAGACCCAGCCTTTGATTCAACCTGTTAAAAAAAAAAAACGCTCACTGTCACATTTTCTTTTCTCACTCGCCCGTATAGGAATCTGCAAGCCAAGAATGGAGGATGTATGCAGGGCTGGGAGAGAAAAAAAAAAGTTACACCCAAGAAAAGTTACACCCAAGAAAAGTTACCCAAGAAAAAAACCCACACTCAGGAAAGAGGCCCGCCTTGGAAGAAAAGAAACACCTACAAAATAAATAAATCACAAGGACAGAACAAAATGAACCAACGCTGTTTGCAGAGGTAAAGGAAAGCAAAGACTTGTCAGACGAGAAGCTTTGAGCTGCCGGTTACGACGTGAGATGTGTACAAAAGAGGATACATGTACGGAGTAGTACTTGTATATTGGAGAACAGCTACAAGTACTTAAGTACTCACTCGAGTAGTTGAACTAGAAATCAAGAGCCCAAAAAGTGTCTCCATGTCTTTCGGGTTCCATGAGAGTAAAAAAAAAAAAAAAAAAAAAAAAAAAAAAAAAAAAAAAAAAAAAAAAAACCTAAAACAAAATACACACCGCTCCATTTTCTGCATCCAAATGCACACGGCAGGGTGGTGAATTGGTGAGTGGATTCGCCATTTGTAACTAACTTACCGAGCCGAGCTCCTTTGAACCTTTCTTTCTTCTTGCTGTAAGTAGTACTACTAGTAACTGGATGGGGAAATATTGGTCGGCTATTTCGACGCCGGATAGTCTCCATCGGTGCCGAGTACAACCGAGTATGTGCTACCGGCTACGTGACTGATACCGTGGATTCATCTCAAGTATATATTTGTTCTTGCTAAAGGCCTTCAATGTCACACAAAGAATCAAAGAAAAGTACCCACAAGACATGCTTTATATGCGCTGAATCTTCTAGATGCGGCCAATTGATGGCGGGGGTTTTCATGGTCTACATGTGTTTTATGCCCTGTACGTTGCAGTCAATATGTAGCATCTTGGTATTTGTGTGAGTGTGTGGGTAGGAAGAGAAGAGAAAACAGCACAAATCAGTGCAACTGGCCTGTGTGGCACCCACGAGCGCACATCCGAGACAGCGAGCATAAAGAAAATAAAGAAAAAAAAATAAAAAAAATAAAGCAGCTGTGATAATGCCCGCGGCTAAATGGATATGGACTGTTGCATTGTGCATTCTGCATGTTGTAAATACTGTAGACGCTCCCAGTTACGATCAGATGTCCTGTTGGCTGCCAGTAGTAAGCGCTGCTGATGCCGTGGAGATGGAAGATATACGGAGTACGATGTAGGATACGGATAGAGAGAAGAAGAGTATGAATACAGTGTGTAAAGAGCGAAGTCGCTCCTTTTATTTATCTTGGTGGTCAAATCGGCCCTTTCTGTTTTTCCATATTTTTCTTCCATTCTGCCTGTCTGCCGTTGCAGTCCCTTTCTTTTTTTTTTTTTTTTTTTTTTTTTTTTTTTTTTTTCTTTTTTGACAACAATATCGATTATACTCCCGTCTTTCCTTGACTGCAATACCTACTTTCCTCGACTGCAACATCTGCTTTCCCCGACTGCAATACCTACTTTCCTCAACTGCAATACCTGCTTTCCTCAACTGCAATACCTGCTTTCCTCAACTGCAATACCTACGTTCCCCGACTGCAATACCTACTTTCCTCAACTGCAATACCTGCTTTCCTCAAAAGCAGTCGACTTTGCCGTTTCGGCCAGCCAATCACCTCATTAAATAGCCTGGTAAACAAATCCGAATCGTGGTCGGCAAGGAATAGTAGAAAGAAAGAAAGAAAAAAAAAACTTTAAAGGCGGGTCGACTAACTGCCAAAGCGTCATATTAGAAATCTTTTTTTCTTCCTTGCATTCTTTGTACCCGCATAATTCTTTTTCTCTCTTGTTTTCATTTTTCCATTTTTCTTTCTTCTCTTTTTTCTCATCGACTCTCTTTAGCTTCAAAACTATAGTTTCTTTTTATTTTCACTTCTAATTAGTTTCATTGTTTAATTCTTGTTACATCTGCTAAGAAATTAATACATAAAATCCGATCCAACATAACATCACTGCCGAATTCCAAAAGAGCCTCGCCGCCCTCATCCTCACCCTCACCAGCACTTTCACTCTCGCTCTCTCACCAGCACTTTCACACACTCTCTCTCTCCATCACTCGCGCTATTTTGCCAGTCTTCACCATGACTCGGCCATCGTCGGCGCCACGGCAAAAGGCGAAGCTGCCGGTGCAGCAGCTGTCTATTCTGGGTAAGTACTACTACTACTACTACTACTACTACTACTACTACTACTACTGTGTAGAGCCCAAGCCAAACCAAACCAAGCCAGCCCCGTTTTCATCATCCTTTCCGCTCGATCTGCTCCGTACGGGCTTCCCGCTTCTAGTCCTACCCCGTTACAGAGAGTTGTCCAGGCTTGGCCAAAAAGGAAACGCAGGATTATGCGCCTCACTCATTCTGAGGCAGCTGCAGCTCCAATGGGGCTACTACTAATAATGGCCATGCATGCCGGCTTTCATATGCAGCCTATTAGACTTAATCCAGCCTTGGCCTGGGCAATGGCATCATTGTCTCCCTCCCGCAACCCTATTTCCTAGTACTGCTACTGTGTACTAGCTATCAATGCCGTTAGCTAACCCTCTACAGCCATTGCCCGCTTCTGCGAGCCCGTGGCCCTCATGTCCATCTTTCCCTACCTGCCGGAAATGATTGAGTCCTTTGGCGTGCCGCGCAACGAGATTGCCAAGTGGGCCGGCATCATCACCGGCACATTTGCCATTTCGCAGTCTCTCACCGCCGTGTGGTGGGGCCAGGCCTCGGATCGTTGGGGCCGCAAGCCGGCTATCATTGCCGGCCTGGTATTTTCTATGCTGTGTTTTATTGTGTGGGGGTTTGCGACGACTCTTACGTCTGCTATCATCGTTCGTTTTATTCAGGGTGCCGGCAACGGCAACGGTAAGTCTGTCCTTTCTTTTGCTGGTTGGTAGTAGTACTAGCGCTACACTCTTGTTGGTGGTAGTATACTAGTGGTACACTCTTGTTGGTGGTAGTATACTAGTGGTACACTCTTGTTGGTGGTAGTATACTAGTGGTACGCAGTTGCTAACCTCAGTAGTCGGCATCATCCGCACCATGGTCGCCGAAATGGTTACCGAAAAAGAACTGCAGCCCCGTGCCTTTTCTATCATGCCACTCGTGTGGAGTGTCGGCTCCATTTTCGGTCCCGCTTTCGGCGGCTTCTTTGCCAAGCCGGCCCAGCGCTTTCCCGGCCTGTTTGGTAACATCCAGTTCCTGATTGACTACCCCTTTGCCCTTCCCAATCTGATTGCCGCCGCATTCTTCCTTGTTTCTATCGCCACGGCCGTGCTGTTCCTCAAGGAGACGCTCGACCAGAAGCGCCACCTGGACGACTGGGGCATCCTCATCGGCAAGCGTCTAACGCGCGCTCTGCGTATCTCGCGCCTGGCCCGCCGCGCGTCATTTGTTGACGGCGAGGCCACAGCGCCCTTAATCCCGTCCAAAGTTTCGGCGCGGCGCCCGCGGCGCAAGACGGGCCCCGTGCCCTCCGCTGGTATTCGCCAGTGCTTCACGCCGCAGTCGTCCATTGCCCTGCTCGCTTATATGGGCCTGGCGCTGCACTCAATGGCCTACGACCAAATCATCCCCGTGTTTCTGAATCTGCCGGTTAAGGACCACTCGGGCGCCGAGCCCGGTCTGCCCTTCAAGTTTACCGGCGGCTTTGGCTGGGACTCGGGCCGCATCGGGTCCGTGTTTACGGCGTACGGGATGACGTGCAGTCTGGTTCAGTTTATTATTTTCCCGCCGCTGTGTAACTACGTTGGCGTGCGCAACTGTTTCCGCGGCTGTGGTAAGTTTCTATATATATATATATCTCTCTCTCTCTCACTCTCCCTCTCTTCTTTCTCATACAATAAATGCTAACCTCTCCAGTCTTCATCATGCCCGTCGCCTACTTCATCACCCCCTTCACCGTGCTCATCGCTGACCCCGTCCTACGTACCTGTGCCCTACTCGCCGTGATGTCGCTTAAGGCGTTTGGCATCATCCTGGCCTTTCCGTGCGTGATTATTCTCATGACCAACTCGGCCAGCTCCGTGCACATTCTCGGTACCCTCAACGGCGTCGCCACAACTGTTAGTGCCGTGGGCCGTGCCGTGGGCCCCGCTGCCACCGGCTGGATCTTTACGCGCGGCCTCAAAACCGGCTACTCCATTGCCCCCTGGTGGTTCCTGTCGCTGGTTGCTGCTATTTCCATTATCCCCTCGTGGATGCTGGAGGATGGCGAGGGCCCTGCGGCGCTGAGCGACGAGGAGAGCGACGAGGACGATGAGAATGCTATTGAAGAGGAAGGGGATCTGGAGCCTTACGAGGAGGCTACTTCCAGAACGCCGCTGTTGAGTGGCGGCGCTGGAGCGGCTTCATATAACACTGCCACAAATGCTTCTTCGTCTCAGTCTCAACAGAGATAAGGCCACTAAAACCGCCCCTAACGACAGAAGGGGGGCTCTAAAACTATGGAGAGGACTGAATATTATGATTTCTATTATTTTAAATGTGAGATACGCTGTTAACTTTGAACTTATACTGTTCACTTTCACTTGTGCTTCTTTGTCAAATGTTGAAACAATTCAAATTTATTCCTTCATGAACCGTTAAAAATGAAGATAATATATAAACATCAAAACCCCAGGTAGCCGTTGAACCATAATAAAAAAAAAAAACACAATCGTACACTAAACGTGAAATGCCATCCCACCCTTCCCAACCTTTTTTTCCTGCATTTTTTCCATCGAATGATCGATGTACTCAAAAGAAAACCCTTTGTATCCTATTTTTTTGTAGCTGTTTTTCAAGACATTTTTTTTTCTTTCTTTCCTTTCTCTCATGCGCCGTAGCACAAATAGATGAGGGAAGCTCGTTGCGTTTAAGCAAACAGCTTCTTCTCGTACGACTCCATGTTGACGTTACCCTCAACCTGGGCCGAGGTCGAGCGCAGCTCGAAGCGGACAGTGCCGGCAGCAACACCGGTGCGCAGCTCCTCCAGCGAGGTGATACCGGCATCCTGCATCGAGTGCTTCAGACCAGCAGCCAGGTAGGGCACAAACTTGGAGATGGGACTATTTCAATTGTTAGCTTTGTGCACATGAAAAACCAAAGTCACGGGGGAAAGAATAAAACATACCCACGGTGGGCAACCGAGCCAGTAACACCCTGGGCAACCAGCACGCTGTCACCCTCGGAGAAGTAACGGGCAGTGCCAGCATTGCTCTTCTGGCTGTCCTTGCCACCGCCACCAGCCTTCTTGTCCTGCATAGCATCAATCGAACCCATGCCACGGTACGCCTTGACCAGCTTACCCTCGCGCGAAACGAAGGAAGTACCGGGCGACTCAGTGGTACCGGCCAGCAAACCACCCATCATGACAGTCGAGGCACCGAGGGCCAGACCCTTGACAATGTGGCCAACGTTCTGGATACCACCGTCGGCAACGCAAGGAACGCCGAAGCGGGCAGCAAAGCTGCTGACTCTGTGAACGGCAGCGGCCTGAGGACGGCCGACGGCCATGACCTCCTGGGTAATGCAGGCAGAGCCAGAGCCCATACCAATACGCAGACCATCAACACCGGCAGCGATAAGAGTGGCCGCCTGCTCGCGGGTGACGACGTTTCCGCCAATCACGTCCAGGTTGGGGTGAGTAGCCTTGATCCACTTGATCATCTCAACCTGGTACATGCTGTTGCCCTGAGAGCTGTCAAGGATAACAATATCCAGACCAGCATCAACCAGCTTCTGCAGGCGGTCCTTGTCCTCGGGGCGGGTACCAATGGCAGCAGCGCAAATCAGCTGCTTGTTGTCGGCCGTCTTGGAGGCCAGGGGGAAGTGCTGGTTCTTGGTCAGATCCGAGCGCGAAATCATCGACACTAGGTTGCCCTTGGAATCAATGATGGGCAGCTTGCCCTTCTTGGACTCGGACAGAATCTTGTTGGCCTCGGCCAGGGTGACGCCCGAGCGGGCAGTGATGAGCTCGGTGGTCATGACATTGGAAACAGGGACCTCGCCGTCGAACTCGAACTGGATGTCACGGTTGGTGACGATACCCAGGAGCTTGGAGCCAAGCTTGCCGGACTCTGTATAGCAGAAGCGACACTGTTAGCGGTGGGACTTTTTAAGCCATATGTGTGCAGCGGATCACGCAAGCGACAAAATTTGTTTGCAGGATTGAGGGGTCAGAGTATTATTATCCACATGACAAATTAATGTCCAAACTTCAGTGGAACGAAAGTTATATATTATGGTTGTTTCATCATGTTGAAACCTGCAACAAATAGTCCATTGTGATAAGCTGTTTTGAGGGATGAAAAAGAAACTTACCAGTGACGGGGAAGCCACCGAACCCCCACTTCTCCTTCAGCTGCTTAGCCTCCTCAACGGTGGTCTCGCAGCTGATGACAACGGGGTCCTGGATGAAGCCGTTCTCGTAGCGCTTGACCTTGCGGACCATGTCGGCCTGGGCATCGGCCGAGCAGTTGTGGTGGATGACACCAACACCACCCTGCAGAGCCATGTGAATGGCCATTTCGTGCTCAGTGACGGTGTCCATGGGCGACGAAACGAAAGGGGTCTTGAGGGAGATGCGCTTGGTAATGGGCGAGTCCAGGTGGACAGCCGAAGCGGGGAAGCCAATGTAGCCAGGAAGCAGCAGGAAGTCGTTGTAGGTCAAACCGCCGTGCTTCTTGGTGTCCATCAGCTCGTTGATGTCCAGACCATCGCGCTCAGTGTACTCATTCAGCACCGCGGTGGCGGTGGTGAAGTCAAGGACCTTGGCAGCCATTGTGTGAATAGAAAAAAAAGAAGAAAAAAAAGAAAATAGAAAAAAACAAAGAGTTTTGAGGTTGAAGAAACAAACAATAATTACTACTATCCACAGACAGAACCGCAGACAATGAATTGAATTGGATATATAAAAACAGAGCAAACAAAGGCGAGGCAAAGTCGATCGTGGTAGAGAATTTGTGTGTCTCTTCTTCCCGAAGAAGAGAAGAAGAGCAAAGAAGAAAAGAAAAAGAAAGAAGAGGAGAGACGTTTGTCACAGACGAGAGAAAAAGCTTTTGTATTGGGATGTTGAATTTTCTGCGACAGACCCACTATTTCGGCGGCCGACACGCGGCGATTGGTCTGATAACGCCAAGATAAGCGCACTTGCCAATTTTTTTTTTCTGCAGTCAATAACAGAGCTGTTTGAATTTTATATGGGTCTAGTTGAAGACAAGAGTGACCTTGTCAGTGACTGTTTTAGGCGCTATTGGCCGTTTTTGGGTTGGTTGATTGGTGGAGGAGCGCTGCGGTCTCGGTACTGACGGAATAGGGTTAGTAGGGTTTTGCAAGGCCGACTTACATGACATGGAAGGGCTGGATTTGCCAGAATGTCGGCGTGATCAGTAGTCAGAGATCTCAATGATGGATTTTTGAGATTCCGAAGCTCAGTTTTATGGGAATGGTCACTTTATGATGAAGGAAAATCACAGTAATAACGTGAATTTATAAGAGCTATGTAAACTGAATGTGAAAACATTGGAAGCAAAGAAAGCAGACAAAGCAAATGCAAAGATAGACGCAAAAAGCAGCGCAAAAAGCAACGCAGAAAACAAACAAAACAAAACAAAAGATCACAACACACCAACGCCTTTAGTCATTCTAATCTATACCCCCTCCAACGTCACTCTAGTAGAGGCCAGCTCTAACCGAGTTCCCCCCCCCCCCCCCC
>LKBB01000074.1:73786-114230 GCA_001513885.1 Thielaviopsis musarum
CCCCCTCCTGGCACATCATAAACTCCGGCTCTTAGTTCTTCGCACCAATCATGACAAAGTCTTCGCCAGCAGTCACAAACAGAGCCCGCTTGCTAGTCAGCTCCGAGCTCTTGACCGCCTCAAACTTGTCAACAGTGTTCTGGTGGCCAACACCCAGCTGACCGTTGACGTTCTTGCCAGTGGCGTAGACCTTGCCGGCCTTGTTGGTCAGGAACGTGGTGTTGACACCGCAGTAGACACCCTGCATCGCACCCTTGCCAGTCAAATCAACAGGCTGCGGCTTGACGCAGATAGCGCCGCGCTGATCGTGGATCTGGACCTGCTTGCGGTCCTTCATCTGGCGATCGCTCAGCTTGAGACCGCACTGGCCGTGGTGCAGGTTGCCCCAGGCGATGACACCACCGGTCTCATTCATGGCCACCGAGTGGTCCAGGCCGCCGGCAACCATGCCGATCTTGCGCTTGCACAGGGCAGCCACCTTGATGGGGGCCTCGACGAATTCTTCACCGGCAAACAGGTTCTTGGCGTAGCCGGTCTCGCAGTTGGCGTTCTCGCCCCACCCCCACACGTTGTCCTTGTTGTCGATGATGAACGAGTGGTTCATGCCGGTGCCAATGGCCTTGGTGCTGCCGCGGCAGGCGTGCATCATGTGAGGAACCAGAGGATCCTGAGGACGGCGGCCGTAGCACTGGCGGCCCAGCTGGCCTCTGTCGTTGCAGCCCCACGACCAGACGTTGCCGCTGTTGTCCAGGGCCAGCACGTGGTTAGCACCGGCGGCAAGCTGCACAATGTTGGAGAGACCGGGAATCAGAACGGGAGTGCCCTGGATGCTGATGAGCTTGCCCTTGGAGTCGTAGCCAAACTTGCTCTCGTACTTCTTGGGCTTGGGACCTTCCAGCTCGGCGCGAGCAAGACGAGCACGGATAACTTTGTGGAAGTGGGGAGCACCGGCGTCCACGCCCATGGCAGCCTCGGGGCGCTCAACGGTGAAGGAGCCCCAGCCGTAGACATAGCCAGCAGTAGTAAGGACAAACGAAGCCGAAGCAGTAGCAGAAGCCTGGACAAAGACGTCGTTGGCAGCAAAGCCGGCGACCTCAGCGGGAGCCTGGCCCTTGGCATTAGCAACAGATCTGCCGAGGCACGAGTTGGAGTTGACACCCCAGCTGAAGACCTTGTTGTCAGCCGTGATGGCAACAGAGTGCTTCAGGCCAATAGCAACATCAACCAGGTGAGGCTTGGAGGCAGCAGAGGGGTCAAAGGTAGAAACCAGAGTGGCGCTGGAAGTCGGGCCGGCCGAGACGTTGACGCCGAAGCGGTTGTCTGTGGCGTTGCCAGCAGCGAACAGAGCGATCTCGTCGGCGGGAGCAGCAGCAGTCTTGGTCTTCTTGGGGGCCTTGGCCTTGATCTTGCGGGAAGAAATGTTGACAGACTCTTCATCATTGCTCTCGTACTCGGTAGCAGAGCGCTTGCGGCCGGCAACAGGAGGCGAAGCAGTGTGAGAGCGTCTAGGAGACGCCTTCATAAGACCGTTGACGGGAGTTCCAGTAGTGGCAGCGGCTGGAAGATGTTAGCTAGAGAACAATGGACAGGAAGTTGTTGGCGGGAGTACTTACGGATGGAGGCAGACTCCGGGCCAGCCGGAGTAGTAGGAACGTATTGGTGAGACATTTTGAAGAAAAAAAAAAGAAAAAAGAAACTCAAATAGAAAATTTGTTGACAAGAGAGTGTATGAATGAAATGTAACGGAAAAGTTGAGAAGTAAAGTAAGAGGTTGTCGCAGACAAGAGAAGAAGAAGTTGTGATGATCTGGAGAAGAAACAAAACCAGACCGAAGACGGGATCACAGTCCATGATTTATACAAGTTTCGCTCATAGTGAAGAAACGCTTGAACAAAGAAGCTCAGAATACAATGACATGTTGTGAGTTGGCAAGTTGTCAAAGACGACAATGTTGCATGGCGCAGCCAAGCAAAGAAACAAAGAATCAAAGAACCCTAAAACGACTTACAGCATCAATTAAAGCAGGGTTTCCAAACAAGAGACGTCATTTTCTTTCATCTCTTTTGTGGGGCGTTCAGCTTTATTTACTTCGTAGAAAAAGTGCTTCTGGCTAAAGATCGGCAAAAACGCCATCGCAGCCTATGATTCTTTTTTCTTCTGTCGAAACAAGAAATATTCTTTGTTCTTGTTTTGTTCTCCGCCTAACCACACTTGCTCCAGACGTTTCTTTCAGCGCCTTTTCTAGACCTATTTTAGGCCGTCACACTTGTATTCTTTTCTCTATCATTTCCAATACTTTGCTCCGATTTTGCGACGTCTTTCCAGTTGCTTTTTGCGAACCCGCTTTCACTTTCTTTGAATTTTCATCACATCTTGGGCTACTGCGCCCAGCTAGTCACACCCGCCCGTTTTTTTTTTTGTTCTTTTCCTAGTTTCCTCATCTATCGCATCGGCTAATAATAGCATAATACACAATGTCTGGCACTGCCGTCAAAGACAGCTTCCTAGATCTGGAGCGCCAGCGCCAGAGACTCGAAGGCCAGGCTTTACAACTGCGCAAGTCGCTTCAGTACTGGCGCAAGTGGGATGCCGACTATGAAACCCTCAAAGAAGAGGTCAATTCTGTGCCGACTGGCTCCCGCTCTTCACAGACAGTGATACGGGCTATCAAAGAATCCTTTGATAGCGAAATCGCGACAAAGAAAGAACTCGAAGTTATCTTTGGCACCGACACTGCCCCGCGCTCCTTTGACCAGATTATCAGCGTCATCGAAGGCAGAATAGATACTGGCTCGCGGAATATTGCCTCTCTGGAGCGCGGGTTGGAGGCGACTGAGAATAAACTGGCCGCGACCATGGTCATCATGAGTCCCGATGCGACCGACGAGGAAAGCGGTATGCCTATTACCGACATTATTGAAGAACTTGACGACGACGACAACGTTCTTTCATACCGACTGGCTACACCTAGTGATAGCTCTCTCCAAATTCGCAAGCTTCTCGAACAAGCTGGTGTAAAGGACCTTCCACCTGTTGACGGCCAGCCTTCTACTGTCGTCCAGCCTCCGACTGCTGCTCAGCCCACCCAACAACCTCTAACCCCGCCCGCGCCGGCTTCCGTCCCATCTCCCTCGACTGCCGCCACGCCCGACCAGTCTACCACGCTGCCAGTAACTACTCCCGAGAAGCCGGAACCTACTAAAACGCCACAACCCTCCAAGAAGCCAAACCCCTCCAAGAAGCCAAACCCCTCCAAGAAGCCGAACCCCACCAAGAAGCCCAAGGCTGTCAGCAAAACACCAGCGCCAAAGGCCGCTTCCAAAGAAGTTGTTCCCGTCTCGCAAACATCCGAATCGGTTTCCGAAAACACCGATGTCCCTGCAGCTCCCATGTCCAAGGCCGCCCAGCGTGTCCAGAACATCATGAACACGGCCAAGTCTCACGAGGAAATGTCCAAAAAGGAACCCGTGATTCCTGTGGACGAGTCAGAAGAAGAGGCCCAGCTGCGCAACGACATGCTTCGCTATGGGCTTGGCGAGGTCGGCGCAGTTGTTGCCGAGATGTTTATCGACGACGACGATGACGACGACTACAACTGGGACTCGGAAGAGGACTACGAATCGGAGGAAGAAGATGAATTCGGCAAGTCTAAATACAGCGTCATTACCGACGACTATCGCCAGCACATGCTCCAGCTTGAGAAGAAACTTGGTTTCCAGAGCCGCTTCACCAGAGATCTCGAGGAAACGATTGCGGCGCAACCGGACGACGACGAGAAGCCCGGCGATGAAGGCATTGGTCGCATTGTGATTCAGAAGGAGTCTGCAGCTTCGGCTGCTCCTACTACGCCTTCTACGCCGCCAGTCGCCAAGACTCCCGAATCGAACGGCATCCTTAAAAGCGCCACGTCCAAGGCGGCGGCCAGCAAACAGGCTTCGCCTGCCGAATCCGACGTCGAAGCCAAGTCAGCCAAAAAATCCGTTCGCTTCGCCGAGATGCTGGACATTGCGCCGCAAAAGCCCGGCGATAAGACCACGGCCCCGGCCAAGCTGCCCAAGCAAGACGACACGTTTGTCGATCCGCTCAGCGATATCGTTGAGAGCAACGCCGGCAGCAAAAACAAGCGCACGCGCCCGGGCGGCAAGAGGGCGTCGCGCTTCAAAAAGGCTCTTGCCACAGCCGGCACGCAAGACTCTGCGCTGCCGGCGCCAGCCATGACGCCCGATGCCATCCCGGCGCCGTTCTCGCTGGATGAAAACAAAATCTCTGGCGGCGCGGCAGCGCCGGCTCCGCCCAAGGGCGAAACCGTGGCGGCCACGGTGGTGGAACGAGCGACGCCGCCCAGCGACAAGGCGATTATCAACGACGACTTTGACGAGTTGACGCTGCAGCAGGAAGTGGCGGACGAATACCACAAGCGGCGCACGCGCATGATTCAACAGCATGGCGGGTTCCTCAAGGAAGAGGAGCTGCCGATTCAGCGCGTAGATGAGGATGAGGGGACGAAGCGCGTGAGCAGATTCAAGGCTGCACGACTGTCGAAGCAGTAGTAAACAGAGGTATAAAGAGGGAAGAAGTGTATCTAATGAATGCTGGGGGCAGCAAGCAAATAGCATTGTTTTACGCATATATTAACGATCATGGCATGGGAATAGACAAAATAGACGGATGGCCAACGATGACAACGACGGCGGCGGCGGGTCTCATGAACAATACAATCATTGCTTACTTGTAGATTGTGTGTGTGAGTGTGTAACATGTACGAAAGGAAGGCTTGTGTGTTGCATCTATGAAGACGATATCTCGGTATTCGAGTAGAAGCAACTGCCCTTGGGCTTGACCTGTAGCCATTTCAATCTACAGTGGCGCAACCCAGCTATTCCAAGAGCAACAAAGGACTCTCTGATACCATGGCCAGGCTTGTGTAATCAAGTCCAAGATTGGTGGCCATGAGTTGTTCGTTTCATCCTTGACATTTGTATGCCACCTTGTTCTTTTCTCTGTCTTGACATTTGTGCTACCTTTTTTGTGTAAAAGAATAAGTGCTATTTAGTTGATCTTGGCCTTGGAAAAGTCCATTTCCGGGTGCTGCGACTGGAACTTCTTGAGGATATCCTGCTTACGCTGCTCATCCGACGTCGGCAGGCCCAGCTCCTTCTGACGCTGGTCAAACATCATCTTCTCGACCATGGAGCGCGTCTCGCCGTCAAGATCCGACAGCTTCGAGTTCTCGGGCGTGATCTTGGTCACGTCGATCTTGGGCGCCGTGATCACCACGTGCGGCCACCACTGCATCTTGTTCTGCTTATCCAGGTGGATTTCCACCGTCTTGGTGCCGTCGGGCGCCGGCGAGAGCGTCCATGTCGAGTCGTCGACGAGAACAGCGTGTGGGAGGTCGCCCTGCAGAGGGGGTGGGGTGGTTTGTTAGAACTTGCAGTGTGTGTGGCCGGGGAGAAAGGCACAAAGAAGGGCTTACGCTGATCACGGGCTCTTGGCCCTTGACGCCGGCGCTGATCTTGAGCTTCTGGATGCTGATGGCCAGATCGCGGCCCTTGAAGTTTCCCGGCACGGTGAAGCTGACGTCCAGGTCGCCAATGGTCTGCGTCCACTTGTAGGGCAGCGCCGCCTGTTCGGCTTGTTCCTGGAGGCGGGCGGCCTCCTTCTCGGCGGGAGTGAGTTCTTCCATAAGTTAACGTTGTAATCCCAGAATTTGTAAGCCCGTAGAGACTGCGTTTGTTGATACGTACCGGGGTCAGACATTTTGGGCTGTATTTGCTGTGTTTTGCAGCTCAAATGTCGTAGAAAGTCGTAGAAGCTCGCCGCCGCCTATTTATTGCTACGTCTGACGAGGCTGAAGCTCAAGATGAAGATGATGGAGGGGCATTTTAGTGGGGGCACTGTGCTTATCGGGCCAATAGCGGGATGGCAATCGATAAAGCTATTTGTCAGCCTTGCATAGCAATCAACAAGCTTTAGAGCTTTATATCAGTCTCTCAATCAGTCTCTCTCTCCTGCCCATCAGGCTGATCAATCTCCATTGTTTGTTTCCTTCTCATCTATCACCCCCCCCCCCTTTTAAAATGTCTCGAAAAACCAATAATGCCGCTCTACGCATGACCAGCGGTACCGGCAACTCTCTGCCCAGTCTGAGCAGCGAAAACCCCGCCGAAGACATTTGCCCCGTGTGCAAAACCAGCCGCTACCTCAACCGCGATCTCGAGTTCCTCATCAATCCTGAATGCTACCACCCCATGTGCGCCAACTGCGTCAACCGCATCTTCAACGAAGGCCCTAACCAGTGTCCGTACGCCGGCTGCAACAAGACGCTGCGGCGCAAAGGCTTCCGCCCGCCGTGGTTCAACGACCTGACGGTTGAGCGCGAATGCGACATCCGCAAGCGCGTCGCCGCCGTCTTCAACAAGGTCGAAGAGGACTTTGAAACCCTGCGCGACTTCAACGACTACCTCGAGCGCGTCGAGGACCTCACCGCTGACCTCGTGTGCGGCATCGAGGCCGACCGCAAAAAGGCCGAAGCCGAGCTGATTGAGTGGGAAAACGCCCACAAGGCCGAAATCGAAGCCAACCGCCGCCGTCGCGGCGACGCCGAGGAACGCGCCCGCAAAACCATGCAGGCCGAGGAAGAGCGCGCGCGCCAGCTGCGCCTGCTCGCCCTGCAGGAGGAGCAGGAGCAAAAGTCCTCCGAGACAAAGCTGCGCGAACAGCACCTCAATGCGCTAGCCACGGGCGAACTCGGCCGCGCTGCCGACGCGCTGAACCGGATCACGCTCAAGAAGCGCGGCAAGGACTCAGCAGCTTCAGCAGCGGCGGCAGCAGCGGCAGCGACGGCGACTGGCGCGGGAGCTGGTGTGGCGGCGCTCTCGATTCGCGGGCTCAAGGAGAAGAAGGCTCGGCGTGGCGCAGCAAACTACGAGGATGTGTCTAAGCCGTACGAGCCGTTTGGCGGGCTGGATTTGCGGCCGGTGCGGTTCCAGATGCACGATGCCATGGCATACCACAACGAATGGATCAATGCGGCACGCTCCAAGGAGGAGTTCCGCGTGGGCGGGTACAATGCCGACGATTACATCCGGCGGTCTATGTTTGAGGCATTTACGGGGCTGGGTGTGTTTATCGAGGAGGAGCAGCCGCTGGAGTCGGATGCTGATAGCGGTTTGTCGGGGGCTCCGGTGCCGGCTCCAACTGCTGTTGAAGCGTGATTTATTGGGTTGGTTGCTTTTTTTTATCTTTTTTTTTTCCTATGACTAACGCACGGCTGGAGTTTTTTTTGGTTTCTTTTGTCATGGAGTTTGGGTGTTTTATTCGTGATCTTCACGCGAGGCAACACAATGCCAACAACAGACTTGTCTTTTATCTGCTTCACATTCCATCCATTTATTGCATTGCATATAATAAATCACGTTATACGCACATGACCACCTTATGGATTAATAATAAACATCTAACACTACAGAATCCCACCCTCGTCGCCCGCTTCATGTTTGAGTCCAGACAAGACTCGCCTATTCACTAACTACAATGTAACCTGGAAACAAAGAAGAAAAGAGCAAAAGAAAAAAGAAAGAAAAAAAAAAAAAAGAAATCCCGGAATAAAACGCCATCGCTCCAAGCACGCCGAAACAAAGAATGAAAATCAGCCTAGTTATCACAAATCACACAACTCGCACACTCACATTGACTACTGCACACCAACAAGCTTCAACAGCTCAAACAGCAACTATTGCGGCCACTGTTGGCCCGGCTGGCCCTGCCGAGGAAACACCGGCACCACCGGCGCCTGATCCAAGCCACCACCAATCATCTGATTCTGCTGCCATCCTGTCGACTGCGGCATCACCGACTGTCTAAACGGGTTGGTGCTACCCGTGACCTGCGGTACTAGGCCAGTTGGCGCCGCTGTTTGCTGCGGGGCCAGCATGACCTGCTGCTTCGCAAACGGGTTGGTGCTTCCCGTGGCCGTGGGGACAAGTTGGGGCGCCGCGCCGCCGCCAAAGTTGGGAGCCAGGCCGGTCTGGTTGGTCGAGACGCGGGCGAACGGGTTCGTAGACTTGGGACTGGACGGAGGCATCATGGATTGTCTAAAGGGGTTCGTGCCCGTAGCCATGGGGACCAAAGCCTGGGGTTGCTGCTGCTGCTGCTGCTGCTGCTGCTGCATTTGAGGTTGGCCAAAAGGCAAGCCAGTCATCTGTGGTGCCTGCTGCTGCTGCTGTTGCATTTGAAGTTGGCCAAAAGGCAAGCCAGTCATCTGTGGTGCCTGCTGGAACCCAGTAGGCTGCATACCAACAGGCTGCTGATGCTGATGCTGATGCTGATGCTGAGCCTGTAGCTGTGGAGTAAAGCCACCAAACCCAGCACCAGTTAGCATGGGCGCTTGAACAGGAGCCCCAAAGGCAGCCTGCATTTGGAACGGGTTAAGATTGTAGCCAGTCTGCTGGGGCATCATGCCGCCCGGCATAAAGCCCGTTGGTTGAGGCTGGAATCCAGTCTGGGCCATCTGCATCTGGGGGACACCTTGCGCCTGCGGTATCATCTGCACCGTCTGGTTTTGTTCAATATCGTCAAACAAGTCAATCAGATTCTGGTTGCTCAGAGTTGGCATCGGAGGAACAGCCTGGACAGCAGGCGGCACACTCGGGCCCGACGAAGTCTTGGGTCTCTCGGGGATAGCAGCCATCTCAGGAGATCTAGGAGGGGCCGAGTTAGTGCCCGAGGTCTTAAACTTCTTCTTGCCCAGTTGCTCAGCAATGTATTGGCGTCGGTGAATCTCGAAATCAGGGTCCTTCAGGTAATCCTGGAGCTGGCCAGTGAGATGGACCGGAGCGTGCTTCAGCTTAGGAACCTCTACTCTGGTCATGTGCTCATACTGGCGAGCAATGCTGAGGTATGCGACAACAAAGTCGGTCTGCTCGACAAAGCGGCGGTAGATTTCAAGAGCTCGTTCGGCATCGGGCTTCGACATTTCGAAAAAATGGCCTTGAGAAATCATGTGTTAGCTTGGGTTCGGTCTGCAATTTTAACTAAAGCATGGTAGCACTAGTACATACCCAGAATGTTGATCATTCCCAAGTTAACAGCCTGGAAAAGAGCCAAAAGATCCATGACAAGGAAGCGGAAGACGGTCGTGGTGATTTCGTCGTGCTCGTCATTCATAACCTCGCACTGCAAAAGCGCCTGGAGTTGGTCTTGTACGCTCTCTGTCTCACGCAGCAGGCCCTTTTCGACGGATAGCTTTTCAAGACGGTCCTCCTTGCTGCGCACCCAGTCGCATTTTGTAACGCGGTACGATCGTGCTCGCTCGGACAGATACTCGGCATAGCTGCGGATAGTGTTGCCGTGAGGTTGCGCTGTACGCAGGTGTGTCAGTAAGTAAGGAAATGCGCACGGCAAAATAGCTGTGGGGTCCTACCACCAGTATAGGCGCTGGTTGCAAGCATGTTGCGGTGCCGTGAGAGATAGGCCAGCGTAATGTCTTGCTGGCCATCTCTAATCATGAAATGGATGGTAATCAGACTCTTGATCACCACTGTCCATGTTGTCTCGCGCAACCGCACCGCCAGGGTTCGAAAAACTTCGCCAACGCCGGCTTCTCCGGAATGGGTTGCGATCAAGATGTGTTCAATGTACTTGGTTTTGGGGGGCGCCGCCTTTGGAGCTTGTTAGCTGTAGCCCATTTGTAAAAATGAAGCAAATCAATATGACGGTCTCTCGTACCTTGATTTTGGTAGCGCCCTTGACGGACTTTTCAAAAGAGCTAGACATTGCAGTAAAAATGCAGTAGGTAGTGCAGCAGTCAGCGTACAATGGAAGCAGTTGTTCTTGTTCTTTCGAGCTTGCAACTATCGCTATCGTTTGGGAAGATAAAACCAAGCGCGTATAACAGGAGCTCCACAACCAGTGATGTAGGGGCGAGCTCCGTTCTAGCTAGACTGTTTGAGATGGCCAGAAGCGAAAAGAAAGGCGAATAGATTCGGGAAATTCAAAAGGACGAAAATTATGATATCGTGTGTGTAAATGTCGAAAATGAGCACAAATCGGGGTCGGTAGAAAAAGGAACAAATGCACGTCAGGGCAGCGGACGAACTGCGACAATTCCAGCGAGAGAGGCGGAGTTGTTCTGGGTTTGATTTGAAACGAAAGAATTGTCCAGCAGGTATAAAAAAAAATATAAAAAAAAATTAAGAATAAAAGAGCTGATCAAATCAAAAGAAGTCCGAAGGAGACGAACCAGGATCCCAAGTGAAGCGAGCAAGCATAAGCAACGATGCTAAAGAGCCTGACAAGGGAAATGCTATTAGTAGTAGTAGTAGAGCACTTGGCAAGGCAAAATAAGGCCAAAAAGAAAGAAAGAAAGAAAGAAAGGTACCACAAGCCACAAGCCACCGCTGCTGTAATGCAGATGAGGGGGGAAAAAAAAGAAAAAGAAAAGAAAAGAACGTCGAGATGACGATACGAACGAAGCCAGAAAATAGAAAAATATGGTGAGAAAAGTCTGTCGTGTATTCTGGTGGAAGGTCCTAGTTTAAATTGAGCCAACAAAAAGCCGTACAGGTGAAGGGTGAAGTTAACAATAGAAACAAATGAATATTAAGCTGGCTCTGGCGCCCGGTCAGTGCAGAGGCAGCAGCAGGCAGAGCAAAGTAAAGCGATTGACTTTGATAAGATCTAACGAGCAAGGGCTTTGTTGTAAAAAAAAAAAAAAAAAAAAAAAAATTGATAGACAGGCCGTTGGTTGGCAAGAATCAATGCAAGAAAAGCCCAGAGGGGGGAGGGAGGGAGGGAGGGAACGGAAGCTTGTAAGACTGAGGGCTACTGGAATTCGACTTGGCCTAACCTGGAAGAGGAGCCAAGCAGTATAGACACGACCCAAGCGGTTTTTGATTGGAGCTTTTTACAAGCCCGCTACAAGCCACTTAACAATGGCAGCGGATGACAAGAAACGGGTGACGGCAAGCTTGTTGTTTTGATGGATGTCGAGCTCAATCGGGTAAGGCACAAGCGGTCTTCTATTCCTGCTACCGGGGGGGGGGGGGGAAGACGAAATATCGCCGCAACCGGGTTCGTCGTGAATTTTGGCTTCCGATCGATCGGGCAAGTCGGATCTGGTCGGTTCGGTTGGGCAGCTGGGCGTCAAATAAATAACCTGACAATACGTAGTACTACTTCGTAGATACTGATGTAACGGTAGCGTGGCAGTACTGCAGTTCACAGCATAAGCCAAGGCCTGTCTGTGGTCTTGATGATATCGATGACTTTGTGGATAATATGGCCGAAGCAAGCAGAATGCCTTCAAGTGTGATTGATTGGTGAAAGAGAAAATATGCATTTGAAAGTTCGTGTAGTCAAGAGGTAGTCACATGTTGTATTACATAAAAGACCTGTCCTAGGCGTTAATGTTTATACAGCAGTTTGTTTACAAAGCGCGATATTACATGTCTTTGAATCACGGACAAACTTCTGGGCTCAAGATTAAAAGGATACTACTACTACTACTACTACTACTACTAGTATTGTAGTGCCACCATATTTATTCTTCATTATATTTAAATGCTGAAACATATCTTTGGTACGTTTGATTATGAGGCCCACCTTGAAATGAAATTCGTAGGGTTCATGAAGTTGATACTAGGGTTTGGATACAGCGAAAAAACTTTTCCTGAACAGGCATCGTGAATTATTATCTGACAGCTATGAAAACTACGAATGACAATCTCAACACAATCACATGAATAGAACGAAGAATTTGGTATATCCTTTATTTAGAGCTAAACTATCTACTCCAAGGAGACAAAAGTCCCAGCTGGTGGTATCCAGCCATACACGTTTCAGCCTCATCGCCATGAGCCAAGCTCCAAGCTTCGCCAAATCATGCTCTCGGATGTAAAGACTACAGCCACTCGGCTGCGCCTCAAGTATGACCTACCGTGATCGGGACTGATGGGCACTAGCCAGAAACAAACGCCATGCAGTCCCTATCCATACGCCAGCCGCTCGGGCGGTGGCCATTGCGACGACGTATGGAACCTTCGTTATCAAAAAGAGTCAGAGTTGCCTTTCATCGCGTCCATAAGTAACAAGGTCGGTGTGCTGGACGCACAGATCAGAGCTCCCTCATCAATCACAACTAAACCACTGAAGCCCCGAAGGGAGGGTTATGGAAGCTCAAGAAGTCGGGATCTTGTCATCTACTACACCAGGCTTTCATCATCTAGAAAGAAAGAGGGTTAGAATCAGCTTGGCTTGGCTTGGGGAAATGGTATAGAAAGGCAGCTATGTACTCACATTTATTTGAATTGGAAGGGATAAAGAAGAAAAGAAGGAAAGAAAAAAAAATCAAAGAGTCGCGATCGCGCTGCTATTTAAACAAAGTGGGGTGCCCCACCATTACGCAGCTGGCACCAGCTGCAAGAACGCAGCCAGCAGCCGTCAGCCCTAGTATTTAATCTTGGAATCCAGCACCTAACCCTAGTCCATAGCTTGCCAACGTCTCATCGTCAGATGCTTTCGATGGCAAGCTGAATTTTGCCATTCCGGGGCCTTGGGAAATCTTCTTTTTTGTTTTGTTTTACAAGCAATTGACCAATTAGTTTGACTAATACAGCAGCTCATCATGTCTCAGCGGCTTTGTTTACAGGCGGGCCGCCGGGCTGTAGCGCTGCGCTCAGTGCCGCGAATGGTGCGTCCGGTGTTGGTGGGCAGCCAGTCGCGGCTTATTTCAAGTAGTCCTATTCGCCCGAGCGAAGCTGCTGCCGATGAATCTCACCAACATTTGTTATCAGAATACAAGACGTTTTGTATGTTGATTGGCCTTCTTTTTTCTTCTTTTGCTCGTCGATGATGCTTACTAACCCGTCTTGCCTGAAGTTGACCTCCCCAAAGAAAGTGACCTTCGCAGCCTCAAGCCCGATACCGGCGAGCCTGTTACTGTCAGCGGCTTTTTGGGCAAGCGCCGCGATGTTTCGTCCAAGATGACGTTTGTCGATCTCACCGTCAACCACGGCACTACTATTTCGGTGGTCTCGGTCAAGGACATGCCGTGCTACGCCGACCTCCGGAAGATTCCGGCCCACAGCTCGGTATCAGTCACGGGCCTTTTCGTGTCCAAGCCAGGCATTGACGGCAAGCCTGCGACCAAGGAGCTTAAGCTGCAGTCGATACACTGTCTCAACCCGTTTGACAAGTCGATTATTGTGTCCAAGGGCGTCAAGTTCCCGCCACAGTCGCGCCACCTCCAGCTGCGCTTCCAGCCCGAATACGGCCGGCGGCTACAGTTCCGCTCGTGGCTGAAGAACGAGCTTGGCAAACAGGCCGATCAGCTTGGCTACACAGACATTGAGACGCCGATGCTCTTCAAGTCGACGCCCGAGGGCGCGCGCGAGTTTCTAGTGCCGACGCGGACCAAGGGCAAGGCGTATGCGCTCCCGCAGAGTCCTCAGCAGTACAAGCAGGTGCTGATGGCGGCGGGTGTGCGTGGATACAGACAGTTTGCGCGCTGCTTCCGCGACGAGGATCTGCGGGCGGATCGCCAGCCAGAGTTTACGCAGTTTGATCTGGAAAAGGCGTTTGCCACGGGCAGCGACGTGATGAACGATATCGAGGCTATGATACGTGGCGTGTGGAAGGAGATGGAGCGCGAGTTTGTGCGCTTGAAAATGGAGGGGTCGATGGTGCCGGTGCGCAGAGACTCTGACTATAGCGGGACGTCTGAGGAGGTGTGGAAGATGCCGGATGCGGCGTTTCCCCGGCTTACGTACGAGCAGTGCATGTTGTGGTACGGCATCGACAAGCCGGATCTGCGCATCCCAAACAAGGTCAGTTGAGTTCTAGTGAAGAGGAGAACAGCGACCAAGAGCTGCTGCTGACAAAGTATAGATGATGCGCATTGACAAGATTGCCAGCCCTGAGTTTGTCGGCATGGTTTCTGATCTTGACAAGCCCGCCGTCGACGCTTGGAAGCTCCGCCTGGACAACGACGACCCCGAAGAAGCGCGCAAGTTTGTCTACAACTTCCTCGAGACACTCCCGGCTGAGTACAACAACAGTGAAGCCGGCGCACCGACCGCGTTGGTCTACAACCCCCGTCTGCCCATGTGCGGCTTCGCGTCTCTCGGCCCCGGCGCACTCGAGGTGCTACACAGCAGCAGCGATCCCGAGTCTGGCCTGAACGATCTCGAGCCCGGCGACATTGTGCTCTTCCAGGCGCGGCCCGACAAGCCGTTCCAGGGCGGATCGACGTCCATGGGCGAGCTGCGGCTGCTGCTGTGGCACGCGGCCATTGACAAGGGCCTGATTACAAAGCCCGACAGCTTCCGGTTTCTGTGGGTCACACACTTCCCGCTGTTTACGCCGTCGGACAAGGACGACGCTCCGGGCCAGGGCGGCTCGGCCGGCTTTTCGGCCACGCACCACCCGTTTACGGCGCCGCTGGCTGAGGAGGACTTTGAGCTGCTCTTTACGGAGCCGTTGCGCGCCAAGGCCGACCACTACGATCTTGTGCTCAACGGCACGGAACTCGGCGGCGGCAGCAGGCGTATCCATGTGGCCGAGATCCAGGAATTTGTCATGCGCGATATCCTCAAGATGACGCCCCAGGGCATTGCCGAGTTTTCACATCTGCTGACGGCGCTCAAGTCGGGCTGTCCGCCGCACGCCGGCTTTGCCTTTGGCTTTGACCGGCTGTCGGCGCTGCTCACCGATACATCATCCATCAGAGATGTGATTCCGTTCCCCAAGAACATGAAGGGCGAAGACATGTTTGCCAAGAGCCCAAGCAAGATGACTGATGTTCAGCTGGCTACGTATCACTTGGAGCGCGCCCGCAACTGAAGTGAAAGTTGGTACCAGTGTGAGTGGTGTCGTTTATGTATTTGTCCATGTATAAAATGTGTGTGTAGGATATATAGCCAGCAATAGTAATAAATAGTCTTGACTTATTAGGGTTGAAAGGGTTGCTCATCACTCACTGGACCCACAATTAAAGCTAGTACCAGTAGTACCAGCAGCTGGCGTGCGGCAGAAACGCAGGAAAAGCCGCATTTTGTGAAGAAGCGTTTCTTGACTTCTTGGTTGAAACCTCGTCTTTTTGAACCCTGGAAATCTTGATTTCGCCATTTTACTTTATTCAACCTGACCTGCGAATCCCTCGATAGCAATTATCGCATCCCGACCAGCACCACGAAAACTCCCACTCCGATTGAATTTCCGCTGCAACCCGCGCGTCTCGATTTCCTCTTCTACAACCAACAACATCATCAATTATGCGGACGTCAATGTCGGCCGTTGCCGCCTTTGTGGGCACCGCCTCTGCCGCGCTGGCCGCTGCCCCGGCCTACGTCTTCCCACACAGCATTTCGGCGTCGGCCGCTGCATCTCTGGCGCCGTCTCTGAGCGCCCAGACGGCGCGCCTGATTCTCGAGCAGCGCCTCAACACGCCCGACGTGTTTCTGGGCGACGGCATCAACGAGGCGTCGCGCGAGGCTGCCATTGCCGCCATCAACGCCTTTGGCCGGCCGCCCAAGCCGCTGTTTGGCGCCGCCGGCGCCACTGCTGCTTCTGCTGCCGAGATCCCGCAGCTGGTGGTCCTGATTGAGGGCCTGGCTGACGACCAGATTGAGCTGGCCATGGCGGCTGCGCCACACGTCAAGCCTGCGTTTACGATTGCCGATCCGCCGTCGTCGATGGCTCATTCGCAGCTGCTTCGCGAGCACCCGGCCGCCAACGCTGCCAAAAAATGTGAGCTGGCCGAGGCCTTGAAGCCGCAGTCGTCTGCTTGCTGGAACGGATCCTCGTCGCTTGTGCGCTTCGACGCCCAGAAGGTGTGTTTATCTCCAGCAAACATTTTCCCAGTCTCTCTCGACAAACATCACCCCCCTACTAACGCCTGCTCTAGGACGCCTCCGTTCTCGATACCCTCAAGGCCCACGTCCACTCGCTTGCCGACATGGCTGCCGCCGGCAAGATGCACTCAGTGCTCGTCTTCTTCCCCGAGTCGACTCGCTCCTCACCGCTCAACACGTGGGCCAACAGCGCCAGCGAGCTGCGCCGCCGCCAGTTGGCCGAGGCCGTCATGACCGAATCCACCAAGCCCACCAGCGGCGACTCGAAGCACCTCGCGCACAACAACTCAGTGCCCGACGTGTCCGGCACGTCGCCCAAGCCGCAGAATAGCGCCGTATTTGTCTCGGCCAAGACCGTGCCCGAGTGCTTCAAGGACGCCGACGCCTGCGCGGCCGGCACCAACTCGTGCAGCGGCCACGGTATCTGCGTCAACCGCTGGGGCAAGGATGCGCCGGGCACCGCATGCTTTGTGTGCAGCTGTGTCAAGGCCGCCCAGGATGGCAGCAGCTCGGCGTCGACGGGCTATGCCGGCAAGGCCTGTGAGAAGGAGGACTACAGCACGCCGTTTGCGCTGTTTGTCGGCTTCACCATTGTCATGATTGGCGTGCTTACCTTTTCCATTAGCCTGCTGTTCCAGGTTGGCGAGGAGCCACTGCCGGGTGTTATTGGTGCTGGTGTTGTCAAGAAGTAGGCCGGCCGCCTGGCTCGCTGTAATAGGCAAATCTCAAACGTTGGCCGAGATGTGAAGGGGAGAAGGAGTGCGTGCGTGTGTGTTTGTGTTGTGTGTCATATATCAAGAGACAGGCCTGCACTATTTCTGCATTACTACGCAGCTTGTCTGACTACTTTGATATTTTTTTTGTTTCTCTTTTGTTTCCTTTTTGCTTGGTTTCCTGTTTGCTTGCTTGTTTTGTACTTGGGGGGGAGGGAGGCGTCATATTTGGAATTGACTTTGCTTGTCTGCTTTGGCTAGCCGGCAAGTCTGCGTAGTTTTATCGCATCTTGACATCTTTAGCGTTCACAATACGATCGTATTAACTACATATATTACCTATATATTTTGAGTACCATTAGTACTACTACTACTACTACTACTACTACTACTACTACTACTAGTATACTGGTAGCATAGGATCTACATGGTCATTTCAGTGTCCTCGTCAGCCCTTGCTCCAAGGCTTTCCAGGCCTCGCTCCAGTGCAAACTCATTTACTGCTGCTGCTCCCGCCGTAATCGTCTTTGCTTCTCCGTCCGCCTTATTCTCGCCATCGGCCTGATGTGTCAGCTTCCCCAGTGCCGCCTGATACTTCATGCCCGCCTCATCCAGGAGCGTCTGCACCTCAGCCTCGCGCTCCAGCACCTGTGTCTTCTCCCTGCGCAGATCTGCCACCTGATTACTCTTGAGCGCCAACTCGCGCCGCATCCCGGCCAACCGCTCGCGCACCCGGCCCGTACACTCGGCCAGCGCTGGAATTGGCGTTAGCCGCGCGGGCACTTGCATTAGTAGTGCATCGTCGTCGCGTTGCACTGTCGTCGTCTTCTTCTTGGGCTGCCCTTCGAGCCCTGCGCGCGACTGCGCCGCCTCAAATGCAATCCGCCGCGCGGCCTCTTCGTCCGATGACTCATCGGCCGAATTTCCCTCGGCCGCCGTAATCAAGTCAGCAATCTCGCGCTTGCGGCGCTTCTTGGCCTCGCGCTCCGCCCGCCGGCCGAGCGCGATACCGCCGTCTTCGACAAAGTCGTCAAAGCCCTCGCCGAGGTCCTCGTCCTCGCGCACCAGACGCGTGTCTTTTTCTTTTTTGCGGTGGTGTGAGTGCAGCTGTGCGAGCATCGAGCCGTCGTGGCGCCGCGGGCCCGAGTCGTCCTCCGAGTCGAGCCGGATGATGTCGCCGCTGTCTTCGGCTTCTTGCTGTGCGAGCCGTGCGCGGCGGTCTTTGCGTTCGCGAATCTCGGCTTCACTGAGGATGCGCGTCTCATCAGCGGGGCGCGGCAGGTCTTCGGTGTTGACAATGACAGCGCCCTCGAGCTCTGCTGCATCGAGCTCCATTTCATCGCCGCCTGTTGTTGATGCGTGCGAGGATATATTCTGTGGTGTAATGGGCGTTGAGTTCTGTAGTTCCTCCAGGTATTCCTTGCTGTAGACGGGGCGGTCTTCGTCAACCTCCATGGAGCGCACAGGCAGCCCCTTTAATGCGATGTTCCGCCGCAGCGCGCTATTCTCTTGTGCGCGTACACTCAGCGTGTTCTTTTTGGACGTAACAACAGCGGGACCATCATCCTCGCCGTCGTCGTTTTCGTTGGTGCCAAACGAAATACGAGAAGCCTTTGGCCGGCGCTTGGGCTTGGCTGAGCCACTGCGGCTTCCGGATGGCCGGAAAACCACCGGGCCGTCGTCTTCCTCCTCGTCGGCGGGCTTTGCGCTATTCACATCGGATGCGCTGGCTGATACATCGGATGCGCCGGCCACTTCAGATGCAGCTACGCTTTTGCGGAGACCCGTTTGGCGATTTGTCTTTTTTGTGGGCTTGAAAACAGCCTGTTCTATCATTTACAATGACTTGCATTAGTATACATTAATCTAGAAGAGATGGATATCAGCTTGGGCACACTTATATGGGCTCATGGACAAGCTTAAGGGTTGGTTGGAGGCTTACCTGGTTCATCTTGTTTGGTAGAATCATCATCTTCATCAACATTCTCCACTTTGATGATGCGCGCTTTTCTCTTAGGACCAAACGAGCTCATTTTTCCCGGTTCTTTAAATATTATGACGATGAGAGTGAAGTAATTCTTCGGTGTGATGAAGTTAAAAGTCAAGTTTACTACTGTTTGTAGTTGGCGCGCTAAACTAACAAGGCACTCTTATCTTATCGCCACGTGACGAGAATTTTTGGGCTGGTCGCAAGCTTTACAGCCCGCTCAATTGGCAAGGCGGCCTTGCGAAAGAATCAGGGAAGCTTTGGGATCTCAGCCTTGTCCCGACCGATTTTGACTTTTTACCAGCATTCACGCGTGATTTTTTTTTTTTGGACGCAGCACAACATCACAATGGCTCCCGCGCAACCCGAACTAAAGAAGGTATACACTACAGTCGCAAGGCTTTGTTCATTACTCCTTGCGCTTCCGATGCTAACAATACCGCCTATTAGTACCTGGACAAGAGAGTGTTTGTTCAGCTGAATGGCAGCCGCAAGGTCGTCGGTGTTCTGCGTGGCTACGATGTACGTTTCTAAATTGCCCCACGAGGCGCGCATGCACGCGCGCACGCTCTTTCTTCATGGCTCCAATTCACTAACTCTTCCATAGGTCTTCCTGAACATTGTGGTGGGCGATGCATTTGAGGAAAAGGATGGCGGAGAGAAGGTGCCTCTCGGCATGGTGGTATGGAACACAATCTGTTATGCTCCGCCTTTCCTGCATTGATGATACTAACAGCTGTCTCTCTTTTGTTGTAGGCCATTCGCGGCAACTCGGTTGTCATGCTCGAGGCCCTGGAGCGTATTGGTGGTGACGACCGCAGACAATAAAGCCAGACGCACGACTGACGACAAGCGACACCCATCCTGATTTGACTTTTTCTCACATACCACCCAAACGGCCTTAAAAAATTTATACCAAACGAAACCAACGACCTCTGCGGGCTACATTGGAGCGCTGTGGCGGTCTCAAGGGACCCTTCCACCCCAGGCCGACATATGTTGTTTTCGACGTTGCTCCGTTTCTTTTTTTTTCTTCTTTCTGGCTCTGTTTTTTTTTTTTTTTTCTTACTCGCATATGTTTTGTCTCGATGCCCTGGGTTTTTGTTATTTTTGGTTTTTTTTTTCTTTCCATCTTATTTATGCTTTTCTTACATCGAGGGTTGCTTTTCAAGTTCGTTTTCAATGCGCTACACAGTCATATGTAAACCATTCATTTTGTTAATATCAACTGCATCATTTGAAGAGCGCAATTTCCGCAGATGAGCCAGATATAGCCAGTGCTTTGTAACTACATTCACATGCAAGAAAAAAAAAACCATCGGTTGGAGCTCAGAGTTCGTTGTGACGCACTGTTGGTCTATGTTTCTGGTTTCTGGATTGAAAGTGTTATGAGCTAAGTTTATATTTGCAACGTATGAGCCAACCAAGGTCTCATGTTCACATACTTGAATAAACGATGGTCTGGACCACATTTACACAAGCAAAGCGCGGAAGCGTCGGTAGATTGATCTGTGCAGTACACACCAAGAGCACTACCGATCGGTATATATCGATGGGCATATTTGACGAGAAAGAAGAATGAATGGCGATGCGATGTCTTGACTTGTTTGGTACACAATCTTTCGCTCAATCCCAATGGCTCAATCCCAATGGCTCAATCTCGATGGCTCAATCTCGATGGCTCAATCTCAATGTGAGCTTGAATGCCGCACCCGACTTTTGCATGCATGTCCCATGATTAACCGAATTAAGCTCATTTAGGGCCTCCTTCTTTCATTGATTTATTTGTAGAATTCCAACTGCCATAACTGGAGTAAGGCGTGGGAGCGTCTGCCGGGCGATGTAGTAGTAGTAGTAGTAGTAGTAGTAGTAGTTAATACGATACGTAGTGTGCGAGATGAAACCAGACAACTAACGTGTGCCAACCGGCATTTCAAGCGGGTAGAGCTTTAACTCAGACATAAAAAGAAATAATAAGAATGTCAGAATGAAACGGGATAAGGCCATGAAGGAAGTAAAACCGAGAACGAGACGAGACTTTTGGCAGAGATCTTCACTTTGAGTGGGGGTTCTGGTTGGCCTGGTCAACAGGTCTGACTGACTACAAGTAAGTAAGTAGTAGTAGTACGTAGTAGTACTACTAGTAATAAGCCTGGCTATTATTCAGTCAAGTTCTGCAACTCGGCGAGTATCAAGTTTGCCAGCTAGCCGGGCGCACAGTCGAAGCATCTTTTACACCTCGCCTCTCAATCCTCCGCACCATTTCCGCTTCGTCTTGCGTTTTCCCGTTCGCCCAGCCCAGCCCCCCCTCCCCCCTCCAAGGCCTTGCTGGTTTCTGTGTCAACTACAGAGGTATAGTAGCCATACAGCCTGCGGCTATCAGAGTATTGTCTGCTTTAGGAAGAAGAGCATGGTCGAGGCCCTGGACACGTCCCAGTTGAACCAACTTTACTTTGGCCTGCAGCGCACCAGCCAGGCCAGCCAGCAGGCCGAATTTTCATGATGGGTTCTTGTTGCCAGCAAGTAACAAGCGGAATGTGAACGAAGCAGAAGGACCACTGTAAATAAAGGGTAGTTTGTGATTTACGCTGTAAATATAGCCTGCGCCCCTGTCAACTGCACTGCACTGCACTGCACTGCACTGCACTGCACTGCACTGCTCTAGCAAGCCCGCTCCTTGCCCCCATTGTACAGTGGTTAACCACCTGGCTGGCACTTTGCTTCGGCAAAAAAGCAGTTGGTTTGAATCCAGCTGGGGTCAACTCTATTTGGGTTAGGCGTTTTTGACTGCCTCTACGGAGTAGTACTACAAGTCTGAAGCTTGCTTTTCCTTTCACTAAGAAACAGGTAAAATTAATGACTACTCCGTACTACTGTTAAAACAGAGTTGATATAAGGGGGGTTGCAAAGCTAGAATGTTTTTGGCAGGATTTTCCTTCTGGGTGACTTTTGTAAAATGATTTGAAGTTGAAATGCATAAGAATAGCTCTTGAATTAGCAGTTTTTCAGGCACCGCACCTTGGATAGTGTTAGCAGTAGTGGCCACTGTGGGTTGCAGCTCAATACCCCATAACTTTCGGGTTCCATAAGGACCTACTCCGTACTAAATTAAAAAAAAAAATAAATAAAAAAGCTTGACCTCACATTGAATAAAACGCGAAGCCTCCGCCGCTATTTGTTTTTAAAGCTCTAATTTTCTCTTTCCTCGCTATTTGTTTTCAAAGCCAGTTTTTTTTTTTCTGGTTTTATAATTTCCTTCCTCTTCCTGCTACTGCCGACTGTACCTACTTTTCTCTCTCGCTATAAACACCAAGTTTTCTTCAACCTTTTAGTAGACCTTACAAACCAATCACACCATGACGACTGCAATGCTACGAAATCTAATGCCCTCCAAGTCCCGGAGCTCGGAGGGTTGTTGGACTTGCCGTCTCAGACGCAAAAAGTGCGACGAGCGCCGCCCTATATGCGATAACTGTGGCCAACTTGAAATCAACTGTCTTTATAGTGACGAAAAGCCCGAGTGGATGGACAATGGCCCGAAGCAAGCTGCCCGCGCAGAACAGGTCAAGGCTGAGGTCAAGGAGCAGGCCCGCGTCCGCCGAGAAAAGAAGCACCGCAATATTTTGCAACCCGATGAACGTGAAAAGACATCTCCTACAAGCAGATTCATGGGTCTTGTTTCAGCGAACCTGTCCGCAGTCTCGCTTTCAACTCTTCACAACTCTCAGAAGAATACACATCAGCCTCCACTTCCGCCACTCCCTCCCCAGGCACTGCAAAATCCGACCAGTCCAGCCAGTCCAACCAGTCCAACCATAAATCAGACTATTTCATACGGGTCGCCTGCCAAAACTGGACCACAGATTACAGTACAACAGCAACCATCGCTACAACAACCATCGCTACAACAACCATCGCCACCACAACAATCATCGCCACCACAACAACAGCACCATAGCGGCCTTCGCTCGCAGCCATCCGGCGACCGGGATGACTGGGATCCATCAGATCGTCTGGCTATGATGGAGCTCGATAGCGGAGACAGTCCGAGCACAAATTCCGATTCGCCGTATTCCAAGAGCACGCCTACGTCATCACATGTCAGCACCGGTGTGCATACGCACCCTTCAGAGTATTCCATGTCTTCACCACCACAAGCTCTTCAGGAACCGCCTTTGAACTCACAACCCATGGACGATCAATCAACCTACTTTGTGGCTATCTACATGGACTACGTTTTCCCGTATCTGTTCCCGCACTACCGCCCCAAGATTCTGGAGGGTGGTAGAGGCTGGCTGCTGGCGCTACTCAACCACAACAAGGCGCTTTTCCACACGGCCGTCAGTTTTTCGTCGTACCTGTTTGCCGCTATCTACAACGCTGAGAACCCAGAATACCAAGAATCTACCGATATTCTATGGTGGCAACTGCAGGAGCGCCAGGCCATGGCTCTTCAAGAACTTCAACAAGACATGGCCTCTCTCAATACGCGCGGCATTCATGCAAACCTCCGCGAGAGCGCCAGAGCACTGGAGACTATTCTGCAGCTTTTGGTTTTTGATGTGTCCATTGGCAATATGGAGCACTGGGAGCTTCATCTGGATGCTGCAATGGCTCTGTTCCAGCAACTTGTTCCCGATAGTGACTGCTGGCCCGAAGTCATTTCGGGTCTAGCCACGGGCTTCTCTCAGTTCACACCGGGCCACGCCCATCCCATGGGCACTGACTTGACAGCTTTCCGCTTCTTTGGCGGTGTTTTGATGTACATTGACGTTATTGCTTCGACGGTTCTCGAACGCCGTCCTGTCCTGCAGCACTACTGGGCCCGCCTTCTTCCATGTTCGACAGCACTTGTCCCGCTGTACTCGGCGCCTGCTCCGGTGCAGATAGAAAACGTCATGGGCTGCCAGAACTGGATGCTCAAGTACATTGGAGAGATTGCTGCACTCGACACGTGGAAGAAACAGGAGCAGCGCAACGGAACTTTCTCAATACCCAACCTTGTTCTCCAGGCCCAGATGATTGAGCAGGGAATCCGCAAGTCTGCCGAGGCGCTTGCCCAGGAGGACATGGTCCACGACACAATCGGCGCCAGCTCTGCGCCGTCCATGGTCATGCCCGTCCATCAAGTTGGCTGTCCTCTGGGTCGCCGCAAGGCACTAGCCTTTGGCGACTTTGGCAACAAAACCCGCGATCTCATTCCCCTGACCACCCAGATCTGGGCCAGCGCTGCCCTGGTGTACCTCAAGGTTGTTGTGTCGGGCTGGAAGCCCTCACTAGCCGACATCAAGATTGCCGTTCTCACTACGCTCAACCTACTAGAACAGCTGCCTAGCCCCATGTTTCTGCAGTCGGTGGTCTGGCCGTACGTCATGGCGGGCTGTCTGGCGCCCGAGGAACTGCAGAACCGGTTCCGCATGCTGGAAAAGAACATGGGCATGATTAAGGTGTCGGAGACGACGCGCAAGGCGGTGGCGCACATGGAGGAGGTGTGGAAGTTTGGCGATCGCGCCGACGATTACGACATAGCGGCGGCATTGCGGACATTTGGCTCGCCGTTCTTGGCTATGTAGAGGCCGGGGTTTTTTTTTGTTTCTTTTTCTTTTCTTTTCTTTTCTTTTTGTATCGCACGGACTGCGTAATGGTTTCTATATATCCCTCTGTATCTATTTTTATTTTATTTCAGTTTCTTCACCATATTACTACCACATTTTGATTGTGGTTTATTTTTCTTAATGAGGTATAATGTACAATGTAGTATAAGCACAACAACCAAAATCCCATGATATTCCCATTTTTGTTTACCGTCTCATGCCTACTAACCGCCAATGCTGCCCTATTCCTCGCTCTTCTTCTCCTTTTGCTCCCGCTTCAGTCTCTTTTCCTCCTTTCTGCGCTTCTTGCTATGATCCGTCGCAGCCAGTCTGTTATTATCGCGCTGTCTCTCCCACCCGCTCTTTGTCGTAATCTTTGCACTCGCGCCACCGCTTCTGCGCGCTGCCACGCCGCGCTCACGCAGCTTCTTCTTGTCCTGTTTGCTCACCGCCGGCAGCGACGCCAGCAGCGACTCGGGTACGCCCAGATCGCCGCCTGTGCGACCCGCCTGCTTGTCGCTGGCGGCAATCACATTGGCAATCATCTTGACGTACGGGATGTCGTCCTTGGTCCACAGCGTCACGGCAATGCCGCCCTCGCGCCCGGCACGGCCCGTGCGCCCCGCGCGGTGGATGTACACTGCGCTGCTGCCGGGGATGTCGTAATTGACTACGCCGTTGACGCCGGCAAAGTCGACGCCACGCGCCAGCACGTCCGTGGTGATTAGGATCCAGATCTCGCCGGCGCGGAACTGCCGCATGATGCCTGCGCGCTGAGCGTCGCTGAGGCCCGAGTGCAGCGCGGCAATGCGTGCGGACCCGCCAGCTTCCAGCGGAATGTCGTAGCGCAGCTCCTCGGCAAGAGCGGCGGCACGCTCGATGCTCTGGGTGAAGACGATGAACGGCGGGCGGATGGAAATGGTGTCGTCGCCGCGGGCGCCGGGGCGCAGCAGCTGGCGGATGGCGTAGATCTTGCCGGTTTCGGAGCCGGTGAAGATAAGCTTGTGTTTGATGTTGGGCACAGCCGTGTTCTTGAGGCCGACGACAAGACGCAGCAGGGGTTTTTGGGCAGCAGCGGCAGCAGTGGCACGGATCGAAAGCATGTCGTTGACGAGCGCTTCAATGGTGGAGTCGATGGTGGCGGACCAGAGCGAGTGCTGCAGCGCAGGGTTGGTGCAGGCTTTCCACACGCCGGTGGTTTGGTCACGGAAGAGCTGGTCGAGGAGTACGTCGGCCTCGTCGAGGATCAGGCTGCGCACGGTGGGCAGGACCATGGGCGCGTCGCCCTTGGCGCTCTTGTTAAGGTAGTTGAGCAGCGGCATGGGCGTGGTGATGAGGATGTCGACGGGAGTCAGCAGCTTCTCTTTGTCGTCTTCCTTCTCCTCCTCCTCCTCCTCCTCCTCCTCCTCCTCCCCATCCTCTTCCTCGCTATCCTCCTCCTCATCCTCCTCTAGACTCACGCCCTTCTCAGCCGCAATGCGCATGCCCTTCTTCATCAAGACCACTCTCAACCCGGTATCCTTGGTCAACTTGCGCGCCTCGTTGGCGATCTGATGCGCCAGTTCCCTCGTCGGCGCCAACACCACGGCCTCCAATTCGTGGCCCATGTCGGCTTTCTGCTCGTCCGTCATCTTGGCTCTCCTGCTCAAGATGCCATTGATGGCCGGAATCAAGAAACTGATTGTTTTTCCGCTGCCTGTCGGCGCAACAGCCAGCACATCGACGCCGTCGCTGCCTTGGCCAATCGCCACTCTGTCCATCTCGCTCAGCGCCTTTTGCGCATCAACCAACAGCGGCAGCGCCACCATCTGGACCTCTGTCGGCAGCTTATACGCCTGATGCTCAATGTTCTCGGCCAGCCGGCGCGATATTCTGTAGGTGGCGCGCAGATCGTCAAATGACGTCAGCGGCTCGGGGAAAAGCATCTTCTTATCGTCCTTTTTGGACTTTGCCGCCGCCTCTGCCTCCTCTTCAGCAGCCTTCTTGCTCTTCTTGCTCTTCTTCTTCTTCTTCTTCTCGGGCTCTTCCACCTTTTCCGGCATCTTTGAAAGCAGCGTAACCTTGAGACGATGCGAGCGCAATAGAGTCTTGCACTCGTCTTCGCTCATCCGCTCACGCATCTCCTCGTCCTCATATTCCGACTCATCCTCGCCCACATCCTGCATGATATCATCGCTATCGCCCGCATCCGCATCGCCGTCGTCGTCGTCGGGCTTCGCCGCAAAGAAATCCACCTCTGGCAAATCGTCGTCTTCGTTGCTGCTGGCCTGTGTCGTCTTCTTATTGTGCTCGCTCGCCTCGTCCAATATCCGTTTGCGCTTTAGTGAGCTGTTGCCACTGCTGCTGCTGCTGCTGCCAACGCTGTCGTGGAAAAGCTGCGGCTTCGCTTCGGTGCCAGCTGACGGCAGCTTGAGCGCCGCTACAATGCCAGTCTTGGTGATTGCTGTCTTGGACGGCTTCTTCGAACCACGAGAGAGAACTTTGAGGATATCCATTTTGTCGCTTGCAAATTGATTGGAAACGGGTCCGCTCGGATCGGATGGATTTTGCCGGTCGGTCTGTTGGCCAGTTGTTTGTCCAGCAATTCGCAGGTAATCAATTAATTCTCTACCTCTTCTAACCCTCACCAAATTTCTTTCTATGGTGTTGCTGCTAAATTTTGGGCCCAAACTTTTTTGCTTCAATTTTTGTTATCGATAACGGCCAGTTGCTTGCCACTTGTCAACAGCTGGCTCGGGTCGTGCAGGCATTTTACCCTCTTTGGTGAGTAGCTGCTTTAAGAGTACTCCGTAGTACTACTAGCTTCAAGCTCTGCTACAAGCTATACTAGACCGCTCGCCCTAGCCTTACAGATCACGTCATACGAATATCACCCCATTTAAATAGGCATTTTTCAAAATATCAAGTACTAGTTTCTTAATTGATATTATTCAATTGTTTCACTGCGAATCTAAACACACAGCTTATTTGTGACCCTCACCCGAGCTGATGATCAGGGGGCGGTACTTGTACTCACGGTCGATAAGCTTCTGGTACTTGGGGGTACCGTTCTGCTCGCCGCAGGCCTCGATGGCCTTGACGACCTTCATCGAGTTCTCGTCGGCAACCTCGCCGAAGACGACGTGGCGGCCGTTCAACCACGCGGTGGGAACGGTGGTGATGAAGAACTGGGAGCCGTTGCTATTAAATTGTTAGTCAATCCTGTCTACAAAAGCCTCTGCTAGTGTTCTTACGTGTTGGGACCGGCGTTAGCCATGGACAGCAGACCAGGCTTGTCGTGGGTGAGCTTGAAGTTCTCATCGGCGAACTTCTCGCCGTAGATGGAGCGGCCACCTCTGCCCTAGTAAAAGTTAGCCTTGTTGATCATGTTTTCGTCTGTCAAATATCTTACGTCGTGCTTGGTGAAGTCACCACCCTGGAGCATGAACTCGGGGATGATACGGTGGAAAGAAGAGCCGGGGTAGCCCTCGCCCTTCTGTCTTTTGCACAGCTCGCGGAAGTTCTCAACAGTCTTGGGGACAACGTCGTCGAACAGGTTGAAGTTGATGACACCGACGTTCTCTATATTTGCACTTTGTTAGAGACCGAGTCAAACAGCAACATGTGTGGCCGTCATTGGGTTTTATTGTCGCGAATAAACATGAAGCAATAGTTGCACTTCATGAGATTAAAGCGCGACGTATACATCATGTATGCAAAACCAAAAAAAAATGTAGTGCGACTGTAGATGGTGACTTACTGGTGACCTTCTCAGGCTTAGGGGCCTCGTTGGGGGCGAGGCCGGCCTTGTTGTACGTCTCCCACTGCACCTCGAAGTGACTAAACCACAGGGCAAAAAGTTAGCTTTGTCGCGGTTAAGCTGTAAAAATGCAACATATTAATGATGTCCATAGGGCCTTGAGGATAATACAATCACTACAGGCGACCTTGAGCGCACCACTAAACGTATTGGAGGCATTAAGCGGGGGTCGTTAAGCATTACTTACACCTGGACAACCATGTTGGCGTTAGTTGATGAAAAAGAACGGATCGTTGATGGAACAAAAGAAGATTGCTGGACGCGAGAAAGAAGAGGACGAGAAATAGTCGTGGCAGAAAGGCCAGTAGAAGTAAGCTGGCGGGGTAGGGCGTGGAGGGGCCGAATTTTCAGGAGGGAGGGGCTCATCTGCATATGTGGAGAAGGTTTTTGTTAGTAAGGCTGATCAGCCAATGGCAAGGCCTATCGGGCCTTGCTTGTTTCCGATTTGAGGTGCTATTGGCACTTGTTTTGGGGAGCTCTTTGCTAGCAGCATAATCACGTGACTCGTGTTTACATAGCTGCTGCAGCTATATGCAGCCGGCCATGCGAGCGGACAAGAGCTTCTAGTAGCTTCTGGGCGGCAACGCGGCCAGACGGCCAAATAGACTTTGAGGAGGAAGGACCCGAGTGGATGCAGTGCTCAGGGGAAGATTCAATTGGTCGGCTTGACAGGCTTGAGAAAACAGGGCGAAGCTGGTTGGGTGAAGCGGGGCAGCGGGGTTTCTGAAGCTTCTATTTGTTTGTTTTGGGGTTGGAAAAGGTGAAGCTATAGAGAGCTTTCCAAGCAGACGTAAAGAGCTCTCCGGGGCAGAGCAGAGCAAAGCAGATAGCCACAAACACAGAAAAGGGCATCATCAAGACTATCGTAACCTTGTAGAGGTTATGCATGACTGCTCCCAGCCTCTAGGTCGGGGAAAGTAGAGGCTTGGGTTTGCGTAAGCTCGCCTGATTTTCAACTTTTTCTAGCCGACTTGGTTGTAGAAAATACCCAGTGAGAGGTCAATGTTGGCCACGTTGGCTGTGCGAATTGTGCAGGTTGTAACACCAAGGCGCACAACCGAGTCAAATCAAACCAAGTTGCACCAGGATGTAGTAGTAATGATTGGCTTCGGGCTATGAAGTCATCGCAACCATGCAGATTAGCGCCGAGCCGCAGCGAGCGCATAGCAACCCGATAAACAAACAATAACACTTGTGCTGCTTGTGAAGGAATTTTATGAATGCTGATCTTGGCAAGTTGAAAAAAAAAGTTTCCGTGCAAGCTTCCAAAACCAACTTTTTAGGCTCTGCACTGCAAAGTCGTAATTCCAGCTCCTTGAGGGACCAGACTTTATGGTGCCGTAGATAACTTCAACTCCGAAGTTGTACTAGGAAATTGATATGAAGAGAAACAAAAGAATGGCGGCGTAGAAGAAAAACTAACCTTGGCGTTTTGACGGGAAAGAGTCAATGATACAGAGTAATGTGCAAAGAGAGAAAAGAAGCAAAGGTAAACAACTCGTCGTAGTGGTGTTGACCTGAAAAAAAAATCCACAAATTGGTAACTTTCGGTGATGCGACGAAAATGTTTCTCGGCAGACAGAACTTGTCTTGGGGCCGAAATTTTCAGGCATACATACGGATATTCTGGATATACAGGGCACCTTGCACTACAAAGTACAGACAGGAGTAGCGACAGACAAGTATGATAGGCAGCAAACAGTTCTAGGTTCACTAACTGTGTACGGAGTAAACTTCACAAAACAGAGTAGAGGGATTACAGTACTAAAGCAAAAGATCTACACCGTACTTTGTACAAGTTTACTCCATAAGTAAGTGAAAGTGATTGCATTGTGTAGGTGGTTGACCTGTCCAGTCAAGTAGATCTTCTTTGTTGTTGGGGTTGAATGCAAGTAATGAATCGCTTAATTAGCAGAGCAACGCTGGCAGCTGTCAGGTCCGCTAAACACGTGATGGCTCCTCTTTGTTTTTCTGGCAGAGCTGCAGACGTTAGGGTTCTAAGTTTACGACAAGAGGGTTAGCCTCGCGGCAAGTTTGGGTGCACGGTCCACCACGTCATTGGTGGGCTCCGACAATTAAACAGCCAGGACATTTTGGCATTTCGGCGTCTCTGATTCCACGAGAATCATAGGAAAAGAAAAAGGGACCAGAGGCGATCTTTGTGCTTTGCCATATATTCAATTATTCTTTTCCACTTTCTGTCATTTTTGGCTTTGGTAAATTCGCCAATTGTGTGCGCCGTTATCTGCTGCTCGCTGTGATTCAATTGAATTGAAACTAGCCACCTTTCATCAACACTGATCAATTGATTGAAGTTAAGAGCTCGAGCCGGACCGAGCGAATTGAATACAACCAAACAACCTGCTCTATTGACGTTATCGCCAACCAATCCGACATTATGGATTTCAACTCGCTTAAGGACTCAGTGTCTAACTTGTCGCTTTACGATCTCAAGGCCGGTGTTCGCAAGGTTCAGAATGGTATGGGTTGTTTGCGTTCTTTGTTGACCTACCGGCCAGTTGAATGTGCTGCTAACAAAAGATAACTCCTAGCTGTCATGAACTTTACCGACATGGAGGCCAAGGTATGTTTATGTTTGTATTGGGTTTGGCGAATGGCCGCTGCTAACAATAGCGATTTAGGTCCGTGAAGCGACGAATAACGAGCCTTGGGGCGCCTCTTCGACCCTCATGCAAGAAATCGCCAATGGCACTTTTAACTAGTACGCGACAGTTGATATATAACTTGTTACACGCACACACATTCTGACATTATGTAGCCAAACTCTCAACGAAATCATGCCCTTGATCTACAGACGGTTCACAGAAAAGGCGGCGGAAGAGTGGCGCCAGATTTACAAGGCGCTGCAACTGCTCGAATTTCTCATCAAACACGGCTCGGAGCGCGTTATCGACGATGCTCGCAACCACCTGACTCTGCTCAAGATGCTGCGCCAGTTCCACTTCATTGACCAAAACGGAAAGGACCAAGGCATCAACGTGCGTAACCGTGCGAAGGAGCTTACGGAGCTGCTTAGCGATGTGGACCGTATCCGCTCCGAGCGCAAAAAGGCCCGCGTGTCCAAGAACAAGTACGTTGGTGTGGAGGGCGGTGCCGGCCTTGGCGGAGGCTTTTCCAGCGGTAGCAGCAACCGCTACAGCGGCTTCGGCAGCGAGTCGGCGAGCGCCAGCAACGACACATACGGCGGATACTCGGGCGGCGTATACGGCGATGGCGGCGGCTTTGGCGGCCAGGCAAGCGACTACAGCAGCTCATCGCATCGCGACAAGTTTGAAGAGTACGACGAGTTTGACGGCGACAAACCGGCGGCGGCATCGAGCAGCAACGGCTCGTCATGGGCCAAGAAAGAGCGGTCGACGCCGAAGCACCGCGCTGTTGAAGCGGCCAAGCCCAAGCCGCAGAAGGCACCCGAAATTGATCTTTTTTCATTTGATGACCCGGTGCCCTCTTCTTCATCTTCTGCCGCCGCCGCCGCCGCCGCTCCTGCTGCGTCCTCATTTGCTGCTCTTTCTGCTACGCCTGCCGCGGCGCCTTTGGCTTCCGGCGAAGATGACGATGAGTTTGACGACTTCCAGTCTGCGACTTCTGCTGCTGCTGCGCCGGCGGCTTCGTCGGGCGCGGCGTTTGGTGGACTGTCGATGGCTGCGCCTACCATGGCGTCCCCTACGATTGCTGCGCCTAAGCCGGTATCGGCGCCGCAGCAAGCCAACCTGGGCAACATGATGTCGATGGCGTCGATTTCGCCAGCGCCGTCGTCGTCGGGCACGCCCGCGGCCAACTACTCGTCGTTTTCTATTCCCATGGGCTCAGCGCCAGGTGCTGCTGCCGCCGCGGCTGCTCCTGCAGCATCTATTTCCAGCGGACCCAACTACTTTTCCTCTGTGCAAGCCATCAAGCCGCTGACGGCGACGTCGACGGGCGGTGGCATGGCGGCCATGAAGCCGGTAATGACGGGCGGCGCCAACAAGTCTGTGGCGCTTGGATCGGGATCGGCGTCGACGGGCGGCGATGCGTTTGGCGCGCTGTGGTCTCAGGCCAGCTCAAATCTGGCCAAGAAGCCGGCGCAGTCACAGGCGGGCCCGTCAATGGGCCAGCTGGCCAAGGAGAAGAGCAGCGCGGGTATTTGGGGTGCTGCGGGCGGGTCGTCAATGGGGTCGCCGACATCCGCAGTGGGGGCAAAGCCGCAGGGAGCGAGCGGGAGCGCGAGCAACGATCTGGCAGATCTGCTGGGCTAGAAGCGTTGGACGAACGAAGTGGAGCTGATGTTTTTCTTGGTTAAGACGAAGCGTGTGTTTCTGTGTTTTTTTTTTTTTTTTTTTTTTTTTTTTTTTGGGAGCTTGGAGTAAAGTTGATGAATGCAAAGTTTTGTATCACTATAGGATTTACTACTACTCCTAGTACTACTAGTACTACGACTATTACTGCTGGTAGCACAGTCTTACGTTTCAATAGGCGCTTCTGAGTGGAAGAGGTATGAAAAAAAGAAGAAGGCGGGGGCTGTGGCTTGGAAAAGAAGATGGAATTGGCGGCCGCGTTTACTCTATAATTTCTTTCACTTTCTGTCACGATGAAGTAGATCAGCCAATTTTGTGAATCACGAGTTGTCGTGTTGTTTAAATACCCGCCTGTATCACCATGGGCGCTGCAGTGGCCAATCAAGTCCTGGAGGCGGCTGTCTGCAGACTTTGTACCCCCTGCTAACACAATCAAGCCGTCCAGCACAGGCAAAAAGCCTGTGCGAGGGCCAAAGGTATCAAGACACAGGAAGGCCGGAGCGCTACGAGCCAATCAATCCGCCGCCGGAATTATAGTGAGACAAAGAAAAGCGGCGGGCGGTTAAAAGTTGAGATGGGAAGAATGGGCAAGAGAGAAACAAAAAGGCAAAAAAAAAGGCAAAGAAACAAAAAGGCAAAAAACAAAGAAACAAAAAACAACGGCAAAAGGAAAAAAAAAAAAAAGAGAAATGTGACTCGTCTGTCTTCACTATAGGCTTGTACGCAGTAGCACTTGAGTATGTATGGGACGGACCAAGACAATGGGGAGCTTAGACCGGGGGGTGGGGGGATTAGAACAAGACGGAATAGAAGGGGACCGAAGCGCTGTTCCTGGTACTCCCTACTGCTAGAAAGTATCACTGCTGCTACTACAGTAGAAGCCCTGCAGCCCGGCACTTGCAACCAAGCGAACTGCGTCGATTGTTCCACGCCTTCTTGTTTTTTTTTTTTTTTTTTTTTTTTTTTTTTGTTTTTCTTTTCCTGCGGTGTCATTCTCTGCGGGGCGCTTCAGTGACGTGCATTTCGTTGGGATAATTATAGAAGCTATGTAAGTATCTGGGATGCAGGTGGTTCGGAAGATGGGCTGGCGTGAAGATTTTGGGGGATTTGTGTATGCATTCATGTATATATATAAAAGAACAAGGCCCGGTTTAGTAAGTGTTCTACGATGGTTTTTTCTTTGTTTAATATCGTTTTCTTTTCTTTTCTCTACTTTCTGAACATCTTGGGGGGTTTTTTTTTTGCTTGAGAAACTGTGTTTCTTGCTGCCGTTCCTTTGTCTTGTGTTTTTCTTTCTTGGGTCTATAGAGTTTCCATTAACTACGACTTACTTTGCATCTACTACTACGAAATCTACTATTTAGAGTCCTACTACAAAACCTACAACTTAAACCCCTCTATTATGCCCTTCTCACTCCCCAAAATGGGCGCTCTGGGCGGCACTTTCATCGGCTCCCGGCTGGCCCAGCTTCTCGTCTCGATTCCCAGTATTGGTCTTGCCGCCTCGCACATCTCCAGCATCTCGGGAGCCGGATACACAGCTCCTGCCGTGTTGATAGCCACTCTTGTGGTCGTAAGTTTTCTCTCCTCTTCTCTCTTAGTCCAGCAAGAAAAAGAAAGAGTATTCACTCTTTTCTTTTGTAGGAAGACATAGCAGCTAACCAGCACAGACTTGCTTCTCTACGCTTTACGCCGGCATCACTGCCGTGCTGTACTACGACAACATGCTTCCCTTTCTTCTCGGCGCCCTTGCTGACTCCGCCTTCCTCGTTGCTACTATTGTGCCCACTGCCATCATCGGCTCTCCCCTGCCCACTGTCTCCTGCAGTTCTCTCTCTTTTTCCTCTGCCACCATGTCCTCCTACATTTCCCGCCAGGCATCCTCTTCCATTGCTCGCCAGACATATTCCACCGTCGGCACCCCCGTCGACATTGATACTATTGCTCTCTCCGCCAACGCCACCGCCCTGGCTTCCAGTCTGGCATCCAAGGGAGCCGTCAACTATACTCTGTATACGACTGCTGATCGCAGCGTGTGCTCTGAGCTCAAGGGCCTCTGGGGCCTGGGCATCACCATGTGCATTTTGTACTCGGCGTCGCTTCTTGCGCAGGTCTTTCTGTGGCGACGCTTCCGTACTGTGGCTGATGCGCCCATGGCCCAGCGCGGTCTCAAGGCGTCGCTGTATTCGGGCAGCCAAACCGACTCTGATATCGAATCTAGAGCGTAGGGACTCGCGCGCGGGCCGTCTGGTTTTTCGTCACCCGCGCCGTCTGTTTTCTCGTCACCCGCGCCGTCTTATTTCTCTTCTGCTGCACCCTCTCTCTCCGCACCGCCGCGCATCTTGGGCCCGCGTGCTCTCCGTCCTCACCCCCCTCTCAACCCTCTCATCATCCCTCCCGTTCCGCCTATCCCCGCACACCTCCGCGCCAACTCGCCCGCCATCCACATTTCGCCGCCCAGCGACGCCGAACGTTCCTCGGCCGACCGTTCATGGTACCCGCCGCCTCCGACGGACAGGCTCCGTGCTGAGCTCCGCATTGGTGCCCAAAAGAAACTCACGCTGGGCATGTTGGCTGCCCCAGGCTTGTTAGCTGCCACGGCACATGGAGGCCATGCTGGGCATGTTTATCGCGCGAGTAGCTTCTACCCAGGAGATGACGCGGGCGAGCCTGTGTCGCCGTTGTCGCCTTTGTTGAATCAGTTGCGAGAGGCGGCGGTGCGGGCAAGAGGCGGAGCCGGAACCGGGAGCCAGGAGCCAGTGTTTGTGGAAACGCCAGTGACACCCGAAACGCCACTGTCGAGTGTATCGTCGCGCTGGCGGGCGAAGCGCAAGACGCTGATGGAAGCAGTCAATGGGTGGTGGGATCTGAATTTGATAGACCGGAAAGGCGCTCAGCGTAAGACGTTTATGAAGAGCTGGATCTGAGTCTTGACGTTTTTGATTGTTTGTATGTCTTTTAATCATTTGCTTTTGTGTTGAATGCGGCTCAGCCCTAGTTTCAGTTTCACTTGTTTAGTGTATTCAGTTTTGTTTGGGGGTCATGGGCAATAATGTTTTTGGGTTTGGTTTGCATATTATATGATGCTGCTCTAACGGGATATTACTTGGGAAATAAATACTCGCCTAACGGCCTTTCTTCTTCACTTTTTCTCTCTCTTTCTCTCACATCTATTTGCCGCTGTTTAGCCACAGCACACAGTTGCCTCGTTGGCAGCGCTTGTGGCACCGGCAGCAGAACTATGACTGTTAGAACTCTGTCTGAAATTGGTAAAAGGATCCAACGTACGAAATGTTGATAGTTTCCCATTGGAACACAAACGCACCCAGATAGGCGCCGATAAAGATGCAGATGATAAAGTAGCCATTGTAGTACATGGCAAGACTACACAGACGTTAGTACCGGCTAAAACACATAAATGCGGCACTGCTCAACCTACAGCATGACAAAGTAGGCAACCGAGAATTGGCACACGTGCAAAAACGCACGAACGCCCTGCTGCCACGGATTCGGCCGGAACGGAGGAACAGCTGCCGCCTGAACACACGATACACCGGGCTTATCCGCACCATCAACGGCCGCAGAGCCTGCTCCCGGAGTATGCGCTGCAATATGCTGCGCAATCAGCCAGCGGTCAAACTCTTTGGTGGCCCGTCGCAAAAACTCCAGTAACATGACGAGTAGAACCACGCCAATACACGAGCCGGCAAACATGCCCTTGGAGCGAATGTGCCACGAGCGCGAAATGAAGCACGCATCAATGGTGTTCCAGTTCCACAGCATCTGAGAAAGTGTTAGTAGGTGGCTTTAAAGAGGAGCGGGTGAAAGGACGTACCGAAATCTTGCACGAGGAACCGCCCATCGACATGGACATGGCAGTCGAAGTGGCTGAAGCAGCGACAGCAGTTCCGGTAGACGGCGTCGTAGTCGTAGTCGTAGCCATCGACATTGACATGTCCATTGCCATGGCAGCTGAAGCCGAGACAAGAGTCGAGAGGAGGAGCGATGCCATGCTAACAGAAGAGAAACGTATACTAAAACTTATGGATGAAGAAACAGATTGACGTGTGACAAAGAAAACAGATTGACGTGTAGCAAACAAAATAGAATTGATCGGCAGATCAGCAGCCGCACTGCTATTTATATGTCAACCACAAGCTAAAAGAGACGCTCCTCTCATTTTGAATGCTTCTCACGGCAGCTACCATGATCAGAAACCTGCTCACCGCACTTAACCAAGCGCAGCCAGCAACTGCGTTTTTTTTTTTTTTTTTTTTTGGACACTAATTACTACCCAAGACAAGTAGCAGTTAGTAATATAAATGTACAATTGACCACTACAAACGCTGTGCTTTGTCTTGAACCCAAATCATGCGACTCTCAGCACTACAAATCATTGAATGAGATGTAGAAAAATAGAAATCCCGATTTCGAGAAAAGAGTGGGTTTGAGCAAGTTTCTGTTGGTCAGGGCTCAATGTCAAGTCCACATCAAACATAGGCTCCATCGCATGTCCTAAACGGGAAGAGTCTGTCTGACCTATTGAATCTGTACTTGGCATCTGGCACTTGGCACTTATTGGTAGTAGTAGTAGTAGTAGTACTTTTAGTACTACTGACTTGTTTTTGACAAATCTGTACATGGCCTGACTTATGGCCTCACTTAGGGTCTGTGGTGATTGAGAATAATAGAGCAGGATACGCCTTGATCAGCTTTAATTAGCCTCGTACTACCAAATCACATTAGCTACTGCCACTAGTGGCACTAACTCAACAATAAGGTTTGCACTTGTTTGACGTCTGTCACGTCACAAAAGCAAACAAAAAAACGAACCAAGGTGGCCATTGTTTGCCTGATTACCTGTCGTATCATCTAAACTCTTCCTTGTAACCATACTTGGCCCAACCACCCTGTCAATAAACTACTTCTGTTCCTGTTCCTGTTTCTGTTCCTGTTCACCCTTCTGTTCCTGTTCACCCTTCTGCTCCTGCTTCAGCTCCTGCCCCTGCTCCTGCCCCTGCTCCTGCTCCTGCTGCTGCTCCTGCTCCTGCTCCTGCTCCTGCTCCGGCATGTTAATCGCATACAACTCCCGCGGCATCTGGCTACTATCGCAACTCGAAAACTTCCAGTAACTGCCATAGTATGATCCCGCCAGATTGACCAGACCCCATTTGATCGGCGCCGGTATGGGCGGCCAATTAGCCCACAATCCCTCCTCGGCCGTGCTGTCCAGATTCATCAGGAAAAACGGCACTGCGGCTGCCACGCCGGCCTTGCTGACGGTCGCCTTGCCCCATGTCTTGAACAGTGTCGACGCCGCTACTTGCTCGGGCGTGCCCTCAACGGGCGCGTTGGCGTGGCTGTGCAGTGCGGCAATTGTGCGGATTTCGCTGTGGAAGTGCTGTTCAAACGGGTCCTTGAAGGTGTCCATGATAGACACCAGTTTCGCGCCGGAAAAGGTAGCGGGGTCGCTGAGGCCGGTGAGGTATGCGCTAAAGTCACGCATGCCCTCCATGAACGATTCTGCTCAGAATGTTAGCGTCAGCAAAATAAAATTTCCATGCCAACAGATAGAATGCCAGGCTACACCACCGGCAAGTACATACCGTGCTCTTCCAGCGTCTCGGCCCAGATCTTTTCGTCGCGGAGCAACTCGGAGATTTTGGGAAACAAGCTCTCCTCCTCATCGTCGTGGTGAGACACCACAAACTTATGCCACGTCTGCGCGTAGCCAACAAACGCCGCCTTGTCGACCGCCGGAACGCGCTTAGCCTGGAGATACACCGAGTTGAAGCCGCGCAGGATGACGTTGTGCACAAGCGCCATGTGCGAAGCGCCCGTGGTGAAGATGTCCGTCTGATGCTCGTTTGTTAGCAAGCCCTTTTTCTTTATTTGATTCTCTTGATGGGGATCTTCGGAGGATAGAGGGCCGGCCCACTCACCCGCTTCGTCTGATATGTCGGCGTCACCACCAGCTTGACCGGCCCATCGGCCCATTGAACACCGGGAGTTGGCGCTGTTGTCGTCATCATGCAGGGAGATCGAGAGAGGAACAAGCTAATCAGCACAGCTGGGAGGACCAAGAGGGCAGCCAGCATTCTTTTTAATCGAAGCGATTCCCTTGCGATTCAAATAGTAAAGTAAAGGAAAAGAGGAAACGGGAAGCAAGTCACAGAGGGAAGAGCACTTAAAATATATGCCGTAAGTCCGGTATACGGTGGGGATAATGTTACAAATCAACTTCTCAAAATCGTTCGATAGATGATGTGCCAAAGTGCTACTATGTTACTATAACGAACAAATAAAGTCCGCCTGCTTGCGTTGTACCAGACAAGTACCCTATGTATGTGTGCCCCCGCCAAAATATACTCGCAACGACTCGTCCCGTTCTACCAGACGCAGCTCACTGCTGCAGCCAAGGTACGAGTGCTGATAAATGTGCAGCTCTGATTGGATGTTTCGCTGAATGTAGTGAATGCAGCGTGAAAGCCGACAGCAACTGGCAGACGACAGGTGCCATGGACGACAAACCCTAGTTGAAACCAGGGTTTCTAACGGTCGTCATCATAAGATGGGACAGCCAGCATCGCGACAACCCGCGTTTCATACTACTACTACTACTACTACTACTACTACTACTACTAAATAACACTACAAGAATTGCGAAAAAGAACACCGAAAAGCGAGAATGTTTATATATAGCAGAGAAAACAAGACAAACAAAAGAAGAAAAGAATCCCTCCCCAATAAAAAAACGCCATTCTAATAAACCGCCAATTGACCGTAAATCAAGCAGTAAAAGAAACAAGAGAAACAACAAGAGAAAAGAAATGCGGCTCGTGCAAAGACCAAAGCGCAACAAGAAAGAAAAGAATAAAAAAAAGAGCTCAAAATGGTGCAATGTGGTATACAACAAAATGAAACAAGCAAGGAACGATGCATAAAAGAAGAAACCCCTGGAGCAGAGCCCTCTGGATGATGCAGTTGAAAAGGCAACAAACAGTAGTAGAAGCTCAAGCAAACGCGCCCACAAGCGACATCAGCATCGCCCCCGACACCACCGCCAAAAACGCATTTCGCCGTCTGGCCCCCGTCAGCGTCTTGTAACTCTTCTCCGTCAGGAAATCCTCCGACAGCAGCTGCACCAGCCCCGCAAAGAGCAGCAAGCCCGCCGAAATCGCATTCATGATGCCCACCATGAGCAGACCCGTCTGGCTTTGCGGATCGTACATGCCGTGCACCAGCAGCCCAATGGCCTGGCCAATAGGTGTCGTTGTGCCAAACGCAAGCACCATGAACCACGGCCGCGGCGACCGCTTGGGGAACGGCAGTGCCGCGATGCGCGAGCCTAGTGCAAGCCCTTCAAAGCACTGGTGGAAGCTGATTGCAATGAGGAAGATGACAAACATAGGCCCCGTCGACACCGAGATGGCCATGCCGATAAAGATGCTGTGGAACAGAATCCCGGCTTCCAGGAGCACGCACTGCAGGAAGCGCCGGCGCCGCTCCTCGGCCACGTTCTCGGGGACGTCCTGGATGTCCATGTCGCCGTAGCCAGCCGACCCGCTCGCATGCGCCGCCGCGCCGTCAATCGAATCATCCATTTCTTCCAAGTCGAGGTCCAGGTCCGAGTCGTCGTGGTCGTGGTCGTGGTCGTGGTCGCTAAAGCGCTGCGCAGCCGTCCCGGTACCCGCAAGCTTGGCATGGTCGGGCGAAGCGCGTGTCGGCGTAGACCCCGGCAGCGGCGAAACGCCTGCCACCAGGCTCTCGGAAGCCTCGGCGTCGTCGGCGCTATCAAGCGAGGTGACGCGCAGGTGGCGGTCTCGTGGGCGCGAAGACGCAGCGGGCGCGCCCGGGGCGGCAAGCTTGTTGTATTCGGCGTGGGCCGAGTCCCAGTCGGCGTGCGTATGCGAATGCGAATGGCCGGCGCCGCGGGTCGAAAGGTACATTTCGACAGTGACAATGGTAAGCACGGCGCACATGGCAATAAAGCCGGGGAGGGGCGGGAAGCCTTGGTTGAAGAGGTATGGCAGGCATGGGTCGGTCAGCGAGCTAAAAGCCGTGGGCAGCAGGTGCACGAAGCCGGTGGCCAGGAGCACGCCAGTACCAAAGTGCTGGCATATAAATATGATTTTACTTTGTAGTGAGTTGGGCGAGGAGCTGGTAGATATTCGGCGCGAGAAGAGCGGAAAGGCGCAGGCTGGG